>ML267708.1:1693-56339 GCA_005239495.1 Nicotiana undulata
TTTATCAAAGAAGAAAGTTGAAAGATTTGATACCCTAATTATTTGTTTCGAAACATCTATTTCACGTGAAATATACTAGTTTTCGGACACGTGTATTCTCTGCTAAATAGTAGTGTAAAATATTTCAAAAATACTATAATAAGTGTCCGCTAAGTTGCACAGAATTTGAAGGGAAAAATCGCAAGCTGGAAATGAAGAATAATGAACCTATTCACCCGATATTTATTATATTGCAAGGCATAGTCATACTGAAAATTGCCATTAAATGAATTTAAATATTAATATTCGAGCGAATTCAACCATGCAATTCTTATAGTATTTCAAGTAATTAACTTGTTAATGATTTTAGGAGGAAATATTTAACGAAATAATCGCCTTATATAAAAAAAAAGAGTAGAAACCCATAGTTAGGTTATTAAATATTGTATTATATTTACAAAATCTACTTGAATAAACTTTGGATTTAGAGTACATAACTATATAGAAATTAGTTAACGATTTTTAGATATATATTGTATTCTTTTTGAAAAATGAGTATAAATTTTTTTATCAAGTAAGAATGTTTAAAGATTTCGTACCTTAATTATTTGTTTCGAAACATCTATTTCACGTGAAATATACTAGTTTTCGGACACATGCGTTGCACGTGAAATTCGGACACGTGTATTCTGTGCTAAATAGTAGTATATAATATTTAAAATATACTATAATAAGTGTCCGCTAAGTTGCACAGAAATTGAAGAGGAAAATCGCAAGCTGAAAATGAAGAATAATGAGCTTGTTCAGCCGATATTTATTATCATTGCAAGGCACAGTCATACTTAAAATTGTCAGCAAATGAATTTCAATATTAATATTCGAGCGAATTCAACCATGCAATTCTTATAATATTTCAAGTAATCAACTTGTTAATGATTTTAGAAGGAAATATTTAACGAAATGATCGCCTTATATAAAAAAACAGAGTAGAAACCCGTAGTTATGTCATTAAATGTTGTATTTTTTTATATTTAAAAAATCTACTTGAATAAACTTTGGACTTAGAGTAAATAAATATATAGAAACTAGTTAACGATTTTTAAATGTATAATGTATTCTTTTTGAAAAATGAGTATAAATTTTTTTATCAAGTAAGAAAGTTGAAAGATTTGATACCCTAATTATTTGTTTCGAAACATCTATTTCATGTGAAATATACTAGTTTTCGGACACGTGTGTTGCACTTGTATTCTCTGCTAAATAGTAGTGTAAAATATTTCAAAAATACTATAATAAGTGTCCGCTAAGTTGCACAGAAATCGAAAGGGAAAATCGCAAGCTGGAAATGAAGAATAATGAACCTATTCACCCGATATTTATTATTATTGCAAGGCACAATCATACTGAAAATTTCCATTAAATGAATTTAAATATCAATATTCAAGCAAATTCAACCATGCAATTCTTATAATATTTTAAGTAATCAACTTGTTAATGATTTTAGGAGAAAATATTTAACGAAATGATCACCTTATATAAAAAATAGAGTAAAAACTCGTAGTTAGGTTATTAAATATTGTATTTATTTATATTTACAAAATATACTTGAATAAACTTTGGACTTAGAGTACATAACTATATAGAAACTAGTTAATGTTTTTCTATATATTGTATTCATTTTGAAAAATGAGTATCGAAAATTTTATCAAGTAAGAATGTTGAAAGATTTGATACCTTAATTATTTGTTTCAAAACATTTATTTCACGTGTGTTGCACGTGAAATATACTAATTTTTGGACACGTGCTTAATATACTAATTTTCAAACACGTGCGTTGTTCGTGTACTCTCTGCTAAATAGTAATAAAAAATATTTCAAAAACATTGTAATAAGTGACCGCTAAGTTGCACAGAAATTGAAGAGGAAAATCGCAAGCTGAAAATGGTTAATAATGAGCCTATTCGATCGATATTTATTATCATTGCAAGGCACACTCATACTGAAAATTGCCAGCAAATGAATTTTCGATATTAATATTCGAGCGAATTCAACCATGCAATTCTTATAATATTTCAAGTAATCAACTTGTTAATGATTTTAGGAGGAAATATTTAACGAAATGATCGCCTTATATAAGAAAACATAGTAGAAACCCGTAGTTAGGTTATTAAATGTTGTATTTATTTATATTTACAAAATCTACTTGAATAAACTTTGGACTTAGAGTACATAAATATATAGAAACTAGTTAACGATTTTTAGATATATATTGTATTCTTTTTGAAAAATGAGTATAAATTTTTTTATCAAGTAAGAATGTTGAAAGATTTGATACCTTAATTATTTTTTTTGAAATATCAATTTCACGTGAAATATACTAGTTTTCGGACACGTGCGTTGTACGTGAAACTCGAACACGTGTGTTGCACGTGTATTCTCTCCTAAATAGTAGTGTAAAATATTTCAAAAGTACTATAATAAGTGTCCGCAAATGAATTTCAATATTAATATTCGAGCGAATTCAACCATGCAATTCTTATAATATTTCAAGTAATCTACTTGTTAATGATTTTAGGAGGAAATATTTAATGAAATGATCGTCTTATATAAAAAAATAGAGTAGAAACCTCACGACCCGAAATCCCACCGTCGGGACGGTGATGGCGTCTAACGTTGAACCCGCTAGACAAGCCAATGTTCTGGTTAACATACTTAATTCCTTATTATTTAGCATTTAAAGAAAAGTAATAAACAAGAACAAATATGAATAAGAGTACGGAAGCTATGAAATCCAATAACTTAAGTAATTAATATTACAAAATCCTTAATCAAAACCCCTAGAACTGGTATCACAACTTCACAGACTGCCTAAGATTACTAAAAACAAAAGGTCTGAATAAACATATACAACTGTCTTATAAATACAAAGAAAAGACAGAGAAAGGAAAGAGATAGGAGGTGACGCCAAGGCCTGCGGACGCCTGCAGGACTACCTTAGTGTCGCTTGTGGATTGAAGGATACTCCCTCGATCAGTGTCCACCGGATCCGGTACCGTAATCTGCACAACATAAAGAAGTGTAGGTGTAGCATCAGTACAGCCGACCCCATGTACTTAGTAAGTGCCGAGCTTAACCTCAGCGAAGTAGTGACGAGGCTAGGACACGACAAATAATAAGCACCTATGCAATTCAATAATATATAACAGGAATAACGGCAGAAAATAAACAGTTAAATGTAAAATGGGGGAGAACATGCTGGGGACAAGGGGAAAACAATTACTAAGTCATAGAACAAAGAAACAGTCTAAGTATCAAAGAAAGCAATATGAAGTAACCACATAGAACAAACAAGTGCACGACATCACCCTTCGTGCTTTACTCTCATCCTCACCAAAACAAGTACACGACATCACCCTTCGTGCTTTTACTCTCATCCTCACCAAAGCGATAATTAAATAAAATTGGCACGGCATGATCCTTCCCTCTTTTACACTCTCATCCTCACAATGCAATAAATAAATACACGGCATCACCCTTCGTGCTTTACACTCTCATCCCCACAATGCAATAAATAAATACACGGCATCACCCTTCGTGCTTTACACTCTCATCCCCACAATGCAATAAATAAAATACACGGCATCACCCTTCGTTCTTTACACTCTTCCTCGCCCAAACAATATCAAGAACAACAGTTTGGCAAGGAAACTCTAACATGTATCATAATCACAACATCCCGGCAAGGGAACAACAATAGAAACAAATACCGTCCCGGCAAGGAACACATCTATAACCAATCGCGCTCAAGTGTATAACTTAACAAAATAATCCTCAACCGAACCATTAATAAACAATTTTCACAACCGAGTATTTCCATCAATTGAATAACCTCCAAAATGAAATTTACTTCATAACCCAGTAAATCGAAGAAAAACACATATATCATAAAAACCGACTCACGGGCATACTTGACAACAATGCACAGGTACTCGACACCTCACTTATACATTGAACATAGAATAAACACGTAGCACATATGACTCAACACCTATTCCCTCAAGCTAATTTTAAGCCAAACACTTACCTCGACTCCAAGAATCAAAATCAAGCCTCTAGCACCGCTTTTCCTTTCGAACCCACTCCAAATCAATCGTATCTAGACATAATCGACCCAATAACATCAATAAATGCTTAACAATTCAATTCAAATGCTTAATTATAGCTTTCCCAACATTCTTCCTAAAATTCCAAAAATCGACTCCGGGCCCACTTGGATCAAACACGAGGTTCGGACCAAAACTTGATCACCCATTCACCTACGAGCCCGAATATATAATTTGTTTTGAAATCCAACCCCAAAACGAGGTAAAATTCCCAAATAATCAAAAAGCCTAACTCTACCCAAATTCCTAATTTCCTACCCTTAATCACATATTTTTAGGTCTAAAATCTAATGGGTGTTAATAAAAATTGAAGAAAGCTAGCCAAAGGTTACTTACCTAGGAGGTTATGGTGAAGAAGTCTCCCAAGAATCGCCCAAGAAGTGTGGAGAAGGTGAAGTTTATGAAAAATGGTGGAAATCCCGTAATACATTATGTTTTAAACTTAAAAATCATTGGGCGAATTTGTTCTTCGCATTCACGGACCCCTGGCCGCGTTCGCGAAGAGTTAACCTATTATACCTACGCAATCGCGTGTCCATGGCCGCGTTCACGAAGGTTTAGCATTCCAGACTTACGCGATCGCGAGCCCATGGTTGCGTTAACGAAGAGTTATAGTTACCCAGCCCCCCTATTGAACTACGCGTTCGCATGAGGCTAGTCCCGTTCTCGAAGAGCAGTACCCCCAAAGCTCCGCCTTCGCGATTGGATCCTCGCGTTCGCGTAGGGTTACTTTCCGCTCCTGCCCAATTTCACATCGCGATCGCACTAAGTGGACCACGATCACGAAGGTCAAAAGACCTGGGCACCATATATAGCATTGGACACCAGATTTTTCCTATGTTTTTGCACCCCGAAACTCACTCGAGCCCTCGGAGCTCAAAACCAATTATGCACACAACCTCTAAAACATCTTACAGACTTATTCGTGTAATTAAACCACAAAAATAACATAAAAAACAACGAATTAAACCTCAAAATCAATGAAATAATTCAAAACTTCTTAAACTTCAAATTTTGCATTTAAGGTCCGAATCACGTCAAACGAAGTCCGTTTATTACAAAACTTCACAGATAACACATATAAATCATATTGAACCTGTTCCGGGATCCAGAACCAAGATACGGGCCCGATACCACATGTTTCACATCAAATTTCATTTTCAAAAACCTTTATATTTTTCAGAAAATAATTTTATTTAAAAATTCATTTCTCGGACTTGGGACCTCAGAATTCGATTCCGGGCATACGCCCAAGTCCCATATTTTCCTAGGGACCTTCCGGGACCATCAAATCACTGGTCCGTTTACCAAAATAAGTTGACAAAAGTCAACTTTATTCAAATTTCAATACAAAATTATTGTTTTTATCAATTTTTCACATAACGGCTTCCCGGCTACACGCCCGGGCTATGCACACAAATCGAGGTGAGATAGAAGGAGGTTTTCATGTCCTCAGAATACAGATTTATCTATAAATACACGGGATGACCTTTTGGGTCATCACAATCTCCACCTATAAAACAAACGTTCGTCCTCGAACGGACATAGAAAGGTAGCTGAATCGGGGAAAAGATGGGGATATTGGCTCCGCATATCGGACTCGGACTCTCAGATAGCTGACTCAACAGGCTGACCTCTCCACTGAACACGAACCGAAGGATAACTCTTCGATCTCAACTGACGAACCTGCCGGGCTAATATGGCTACCGGCTCCTCCTCATTGGTCAAATCCTTGTCCAACTGGACAGTGCTGAAGTCTAGCACATGAGATGGATCGACAACATACTTCCGAAGCATAGATACATGAAACACCAGATACCCGGCTGATAATATTGGTGGTAAAGCAAGTTTGTAGGCCACCTCTCCTACCTTCTCAAGAATCTCAAAGGGACCAATGTACCTAGGGCTCAACTTGCCCTTCTTCCCGAACCTCATCACGCCTTTCATGGGCGACACCCGAAGCAATACCCGATAACTAACCATGAATGCCAAATCATGAACTCTACGGTCTGCATAACTCTTATGCCTTGACTGAGATGTGCGAAGTCTATCCTGAATGATCTTCACCTTATCCAAGGCATCTTGGACTAACTCTGAACCCAACAATCTAGCCTCTCGCGGCTCGAACCACCTGACTAGCGACCGACACTGCCTACCATACAACGCCTCATAAGGAGCCATCTGGATGCTCGACTGGTAGCTTTTGTTGTAGGCAAACTCAGCTAAAGGCAAAAACTGGTCCCATGAACCTCCAAAGTCAATGACACATGCTCGCAACATATCCTCCAAGATCTGAATGGTATGCTCGGACTGCCCGTCCGTCTGAGGATGGAATGTTGTACTCAGCTCAACCCGTGTGACAAACTCACACTGAAATACTCTCCAGAAATGGGAGGTAAAATGAGTACCTCGGTTAAAAATAATGGACACGGGCACATCATGCAAGCGAACAATCTCCCTTATGTAGATTTTTTCCAACTTCTCCGATGAATACAAAACTGATACAGGAATGAAGGGTGCTGACTTGGTCAGCCTATCCACAACGACCCACACCGCATCAAACATCCTCTGAGTCTGGGGGAGCCCAACTACAGAATCCATAGCAACACGCTCCCACTACCACTCGGGAAGCTCAATCTGCTGCATCAAACCACCGGGTCGCTGGTGCTCGTACTTAACCTGCTGACAGTTCAAGCTCCGAGCTACGTATGCCACAATGTCCTTCTTCATCCTTCGCCACCAATAATACTGCTGCAAATCCTGGTACATTTTCGCGACGCCCGGATGAATGGAATACTGGGAACTTGTCATGACCCGAAATCCCAGCTTCAGGCCGTGATGGCGTCTAACATTGAACCTGCTAGACAAGCCAACGTGTTTGGTTAAATTTACTATTTTCTTTATTTACGACATTTAAAGAACAAAAATAAACATGAATAAATGAATAAGAATGCGGAAGCTACGAATTCATCAACTTAATATAATAAATGTTACAAAATTTACGTACATAAACCCCCAGAATCGGTGTCACAATTTCACGGACAATGTAAGATTTCTAAAAACAAGAGTCTGAAATAATAGTATACAATTGTCTAGAAATATAAGATGAGACAGTAGGAACGAAATAGATGGTGACGCCAAGGCTTGCGGATGCTTGCAGGAATACCTCAGTGTCGTCGTGGACTGAAGGCTACTCCTTGAATCACTGGCCACTAGGTCCGACGCTCTAATATGCACAACATAAAGAAGTGCAGGTGTAGTATCAGTACAACCGACCCCATGTACTGAGTAAGTGCCGAGCCTAACCTCGGCGAAGTAGTGACGAGGCTAGGACACGACATATAACGAATACCTATGCAGTCCAAATAATATAATAACTAAGAAATGACAAGGAAGAAATAGTTAAACACAAAAACGGGGTTAACATGCTGGGAAAAAGGGCAACAATTCACTGAAATGACAGAACAAGGTAATAACTGAAAAGCATAAATAACAACAGGAATTAACAACTCTGGACAATAAATAAACAGAACGGCATGGCATGTCCCCTCGTGTTATAACCTCACAAAACGCTCGGCACGGAATGTCCCCTCGTGCAATAAATAAATAATCACTCGGCACGGAATGTCCCCTCATGCATAAATAAATAATCACTCGGCACGGAATGTACCCTCATGCATAACCTCACAAACACTCGGCACGGAATGCCCCCTCATGCAATAATTAAATAAACACTCGGCACAGAATGTCCCCTCGTGCATAACCTCACAACACTCGGCACAGAATGTCCCTTCGTGCATAATATATATTAAAGCAACAATTTGATAGGAAAATTCAACAATAAGAATACTTAAGTGCACAGAAATGTTCAACAATAATTCTACCGTTCTGGCAAGGAATATATCTATAACCAATCTCACTCAGAAGTGCAATTGAACAAATAATCCTCAACCGAATGAATAATCAACAATATTCTACACCATGAATCACCCTCAATATATAACTTCCAGTGGGACAATTACTCCATAACACAGAGAACATCAATGAAAAATACATATAGTATTAAAATTTGACTCACGGGCATGCTTGACCACAACATATAGGTACTCGTCACTGCACCTATACGTTGACATGAATTATCACATAGAAAATAAGACTCGATACCTAATCCCTCAAGCTAAGGTTAGGCCAAACACTTACCTCGGCTCCAAGAATCCAAATCAAGCCTCTAGCACCGCTTTTCCTCTCGAATCCGACTCCAAAACAATCGTATCTAGACATAATTGACTCAATAACATCAATAGTTACTCAACAATTCAATTTCAAAGCCTAATTATAGAGTTCCCAACATTCTTCAAAAAGTTCCAAAAATCGACCCCGGGCCTGCTTGGTTAAAACACGAGGTTCGGACCAAAACCTTATCACCCATTCCCCCACTAGCCCGGATATATAATTTGTTTTGAAATCCGACCCCAAAACGAGGTCAAATTCTCAAATATTCGAAAAACCCTAACTCTACCCAAAATCCCAATTTCTACCTTTAATTTCATGTTTTTAGGCCTAGAATCTAATGAATGTTGATGAAAATGGAAGAAACCGAGGTTAGAATTACTTACCTAAGAGGCTATGGTGATGAAGTCCTTCAAAAATGTTCCGAGGAGGTGTGGAGAAGAAGAAGGTAGTGAAGAATAGTGAAATCCCGTAATGAACATTCTGTTTTGGGCTAAAAATATAACAGTGCGTACGCTCAAGTCCGAGATTTTCCTACGGACCCTCCGAGACAATCAAATCACGGGTCCGGGTCCGTTTACCAAAAATGATGACCAAAGTCAACTTTGTCCAAATAAGCATTATGAAATCATCATTTTATCAATTCTCCACATAAAGGCTTCCCAGCTACGTGCTCGAGCTACGCACGCACATCGAGGTGAGATAAAAGGAGGCTTTCATGGCCTCGGAATACAGATTTAGCTAAAATTACACGGGATGACCTTTTGGGTCATCATAGAAATATGGGCCTCCTGCAATATCAACTCACAAATACCATCAACATCAGGCACACAAATACGGCCCTGCATCCTCAAGACTCCATCATCATCAACTGTAACCTGCTAGGCACCTCCGTGCCGAACCGTATCTCTAAGAACACATAAATGACGATCATCATACTGCGGTCTCGAATGCAATCAAACAATGAAAAACGGGCCACAGTATAAGCCAAAACAGTGCCAGCCTCTAAAACATCCAATCTCATGAATCGATTAGCCAAGGCCTGTACATCTAAAGCAAGTGGTCGCTCCGCGACCGGTATATAGGCAAGACTACCCATGCTGGCTGACTTCCGGCTCAAAGCATCGGCCACCACATTGGCCTTTCCCCAATGATAAAGAATGGTAATGTCATAATCCTTCAACAGCTCTAACCATGTCCTCTGCCTCATATTCAACTCTTTGTGCTTGAAAAAATACTGCAAACTCTTGTGATACGTGAACACTTGAGCTTCTGAAAGCTCGCCTCACACTCATCAGACCACGTGAACTGGGCACCCTTCTGAGTCAATCTGGTCATCGTGGCCGCAATAGATTAAAATCCCTCCACAAACAGGCGATAATAACCTGCTAAGCCCAAGAAACTGCGAATCTCTGTAGCTGAGGTGGGTCTAGGCTAGTCTCTGACTGCTGAAATCTTCTTGGAATCCACCTGAATACCCTCTGCCGACACCACATGACCCAGAAATGCTACCGAACTCAACCAGAACTCATACTTAGAAAATTTGGCGTACAACTGACTATCCTTCAAAGTGTGGAGGATGACTCGAAGGTGCTTCTCATGCTCCTCTCGGCTGCGGGAGTAAATCAAAATATCATCAATGAAAACAAACACGATTGAATCAAAATAGGGCCTAAACACTCGGTTCATCAACTCAATAAAAGCAGCGGGGGAATTTGGCAACCCATATGACATCACTAAGAACTCAAAATGCCCATACCGAGTGCGAAAAGCTGTCTTAGGGACATCAGACGCCCTAATCCTCAACTGATGGTACCCAGATCTCAAGTCAATCTTGGAAAACACTGTAGCACCCTGAAGCTGGTCGAATAAATTATCAATCCTCGATAAGGGATGTTTATTCTTAATAGTAACCTTGTTCAATTACCGGTAGTCAATACACATTATCATCGAGCCATCTTTCTTCTTAACAAACAACACCGGGGCACCCCAAGGGGAAATACTAGGCCTAATGAAGCCTTTATCAAGCAAGTCCTGTAACTGATCCTTCAACTCCTTTAACTCTGGCGGGGCCATACGATATGGCGGTGTAGAAATGGGCTAAGTGCCCGGAACCAAATCAGTGCAAAAGTCAATATCCCTGTCGGGTGGCATACCCGGTAGGTCAGCAGGGAATACCTCTGGAAACTCACAAACAATGGGCACAGACTCCATAGAAAGAACCTCAGCACTAGAATCACGAACATACGCCAAATATGCCAAAAAACCTTTCTCGACCATGCGCCGAGTCTTCATATATGAAATACCTCTACCGGAAGAATGACTAAGAGTCCCTCTCCACTCCAATCGAGGTACTCCCGATAAGGCCAAGGTCACAGTCTTGGCATGATAGTCCAGAATAGCATGGTAGGGATATAACCAATCAATCCCCAAGATGACATTGAAATCAACCATATCAAGAAGTAAGAGATCTTCATGAGTCTCCAGACCACCAATAATCACTAAGCATGAATGGTAGACTCGATCTACCGCAATAGAATCACCCACCGGGGTAGATACATATACAGGAGTACTTAGGGATCACGGGGCATAATAAAATAAGTAGCAAAATAAGAAGACACATAGGAGAATGTAGACCCCTGATCGAATAAAAACGAAGCATCTTTGTTGCAAATTTAAACCATACCTGTAATGACTGAATTAGAGGCCTCAGCCCAGGCCTGGCAGGAATATCATAGCATTGGGGAGGATCCCCTCCAACCCGAACATCTCTGGGTCGACCTACTGCGGGCTGACCTCTACCTCTCATGGTCTGTCCTCCACCTCTAACTGTCTGGTCTCCACCTCTGGCACCTCGACCTCCACCCCTAGCTGGCTGAGGGGGTGGGGGTGAACCTTATGTGGGAATCATAGCATGGGAACCCGGATGCTGAGAACTACTAGAAGCTCGGGGGCAATACTTAGCAATGTGCCCTGGAACACCACAAGATTAACAAGACCTCTGCTGCTGAGACTACTGGCCCTGAAACTGTCCATGTCGGCCAGAATAACCACCTTGGAAGCTCTGAAGTAGCGGTGCACTGATAGGAACTGGTGGTGCACTGATAGAAGCTGGTGGTGCACTACGGGATACCTGAAGTTCCGACTGGAATGGTATACGAGGATGACCTCTGCCAAAAGAATCTCTGCCTCCAGATGAGGCACCACTGAATCGGCCGAAATGACGAGGTCTCTTGTCATACCCCTGACCACTGCCCTGTGACAAGACCATCTCAATCCGCCTGGCCATATTGGCCGCACCCTGAAATGAAATATCAGTACCTGACTTTCTGGCCATCTGAAGTCTAATAGGCTGATCTAGCCCCTCAATAAACCTCCTCACCCTCTCTCGATCGGTGGGGAGTATCATGATAGCATGTCGGGCCAAAGTGATGAACATGGTCTCATACTGTGTAACATTCATAGATCCCTGCTGGAGGCACTCAAACTGCCTCTAATAGTCCTCTCTCTAGGTGACTGGAAGAAACTTCCCCAAGAATAACTCGGAGAACTGAGCCCAAGTCAAAGGAGAAGACCTAGCTTGTCTGGTCAAGCAATAGTCCCTCTACCAAGTCTTGGCGGTACTAGAAAAACGGAATGTAGCAAAATCAACCCCATTGGTCTCTATGATCCCCATGTTCCGAAGAACCTCATAGAAACTGTCCAAGTAATCTTGGGGATCCTGTGATGGTGCACCAGTAAAAGTAGTAAGAAATAACTTGGTGAACCGATCCAATCTCCACAAAGCATCGACAGACATAACTGCTCCCTCAACTGCATGTGCCACAATACCCGGCTGAGCTGCTCCAGTTGTCTGAGGTGTTGTAGTCTAGAACATAGAAGCTAACTGCTCTAGGGTGCAGGTAGAAGGAGTCTGGGCCCCTCCCCCAGCCTGAGATATGGCTGGTGCTGTAGGAAGTAGGCCGACCTGAGTTACGCTCTCCATAAGCCCACTAAGTGGGCTAGAGCGTCATGAAGTACCGGGGTGGCAATGAACCCCTCTAGGACCTGAGCTGGTCCAACTGGGAGTGTCTGAGCAAGAATCTCATCGGCAAACTCTACCTTAGGATCATCCACTGGGGCTGCTGCTCTGGGCTGAGCCCTGCCCCTATCTCGGCCTCAGGCCCTCGTAGGAGCTGCAACTCGAGGATCGGGCTGCTGATCGGTAGATGAGGAAGCACGCGTTCTCGCCATTTTCGAGAGAATAGAATGGAACTCAATTAGTATTCAGAATTAAAATCTCATGTTAGAGATGAATAGATATGAAGTTATTCCTAACTTTGCAGCCTCTAAGGATAAGTAAAGACGTCTCCGTACCGATCCCTCAGACTCTACCAAGTTTGTCCGTGAATTGTGAGATCTAGGAAACCTAGTGCTCTGCTACCAACTTGTCACGACCCGAAATCCTACCGTCGGGACCGTGATGGAGACTAACATTGAACCCGTTAGACAAGCCAACGTATTGGTTAACATACTTAATTCCTTATTATTTGGCATTTAAAGAAAAGTAATAAACAAGGACAAATATGAATAAGAGTACGAAAGCAATGAAGTCCAATAACTTAAGTAATTAATATTAGACATTCTCTAATCAAAACCCCCAGAACTGGTATCATAACTTCACGGACTGTCTAAGATTACTAAAAACAAAGGGTCGGAATAAACATATACAATTGTCTCAGAAATACAAAGAAAAGACAGAGAAAGGAAAGAGATAGGAGGTGACGCCAAGGCTTGCGGACGCCTGCAGGACTACCTCAGTGTCGCCTGTGGACTGAAGGATACTCCCTCGATCAGTGTCCACCGGATCCGATGTCATAATCCGCACAACATAAAGAAGTACAGGTGTAGAATCAGTACAACCGACGCCATGTACTGAGTAAGTACCGAGCCTAACCTCGGCGAAGTAGTGACAAGGCTAGGACAAGACAAATAATACACACCTGTGCAATTCAATAATATATAACAGGAATAACGACAGTTAATAAACAGTTAAATGTAAAACGGGGGAGAACATGCTGGGGACAAGGGGAAAACAATTACTGAATCATAGAACAAAGCAATAGTTTATGTATCAAAGAAAGCAATAGGAAGTAACCACATAGAAGAAACAAGTGCACGACATCACCCTTCGTGCTTTACTCTCATCCTCACCAAAACAAGTACACGACATAACCCTTCGTGCTTTTACTCTCATCCTCACCAAAGCAATAATTAAATAAAAACGTCACGGCATGATCCTTCGTGCTTTTACACTCTCATCCTCACAATGCAATAAATAAATACACGGCATCACCCTTCGTGCTTTACACTCTCATCCTCACAATGCAATAAATAAAATACACGGCATCACCCTTCGTGCTTTACACTCTTCCTCACCCAAACAATATCAAGAACAACAGTTTGGAAAGGAAAATCTACAACATGTATCATAATCACAACATCCCGACAAGGGAACAACAATAGAAACAAATACCGTCCCAGCAAGGGCACAACTATAACCAATCTCGCTCGAGTGTATAACTTAACAAAATAATCCTCAACCAAACCATTAATCAAGTGTTCACAAGCGAGTATTTCCATCAATTGAATAACCTCCAAAATGAAATTTACTTCATAACACAGTGAATATCAAAGAAAAACACATATATCATAAAAACCGAGTCACGGGCATGCTTGACAATAATGCATAGGTACTCGTCACCTCACCTATACATTAAACATGGAATAAACACGTAGCACATATGACTCAACACCTTTTCCCTCAAACTAAGGTTAAACCAAACACTTACCTCGACTCCAAGAATCCAAATCAAGCCTCTACCACCGCTTTTCCTTTCGAACCCAACTCCAAATCAATCGTATCTAGACATAATCAACCCATTAATATCAATAAATGCCTAACAATTCAATTCAAATTCTTAATTATAGCTTTCCCAACATTCTTCCCAAAATTCCAAAAAGTCGACCCCGGGCCCGCTTGGTCCAAACACGAGGTTCAGAACAAAACCCGATCACCCATTCACCCACGAGCCCGAATATATAATTTGTTTTGAAATCCGACCCCAAAACGAGGTCAAATTCCCAAATAATCAAAAAGCCATAACTCTACCCAAATCCCTAATTACCTACACTTAATCACATGTTTTTAGGTCTAAAATGTAATGGGTGTTTATAAAAATGGAAGAAAGCTAGTCAAAGGTTACTTACCTAAGAGGTTATGGTGAAGAAGTCTCCTAAGAATCGCCCAAGAAGATTGGAGAAGGTGAAGTTTATGAAAAATGGTTGAAATCCCGTAATACATTCTGTTTTGAACTTAAAAATCACTGGGCGAATTTGTTCTTCGCGTTCGCGGGCCCCTGGCCGCGTTCGCGAAGAGTTAACCTATTATACCTAAGCAATCACGTGTCCATGGCCGTGATCGCGAAGGTTTAGCATTGCAGACTTACGCGATCGCGAGCCCATGGCCGCATTCGCGAAGAGTTATAGTTACCCAGCCCCCAGACCCCCTATTGAACTACGCGTTCGCGAAGAGCAGTACCCCCAAAGCCTCGCGTTCGCGATTGAATCCCCACGTTCGCGTAGGGTTACTTTCTGCTCCTGTCCAATTGCACATTGCGATCGCACTAAGTGGATCGGGATCGCGAAAGTCAAAAGACCTGGGCACCAGATACAACATTGGACACCAGAGTTTTCCTAAGTTTTTGCACCCCAACACCTACCCGAATTTCACCGGAGCCCTCGGGGCTCAAAACCAATTATGCACACAACCTCTAAAACATCTTACGGACTTATTCGTGTAATTAAACCACCAAAACAACATCAAAAACAACGAATTAAACCTCAAAATCAACGAAATACTTCAAAACTTCTTAAACTTCAAATATTTCATATAAGGTCCGAATCACGTCAAACGAAGTCTGTTTATTACCAAACTTCACAAATAACACATATAAATCATATCGAACCTGTTTCGGGCTCCGGAACCAAGATATCGGCCCGATACCACAGGTTTCACCTAAAATTTCATTTTCAAAAACCTTTATAGTTTTCATAAAATAATTTTCTTTAAAAATTTAATTCTCAGAATTCGATTCAGAGCATACACCCAAGTCCCATATTTTCCTTTGAACCCTCCGGGTCCGTTTACCAAAAAATGTTGACCAAAGTCATTTTTATTCAAATTTCAACACAAATTTATTGTTTTTATCAGTTTTTCACATAACGGCTTCCCGGCAACACGCCCCGGATACGCACGCAAATCGAGGTGATATAGAAGGAGATTTTCATGACCTGGGAATACAGATTTTGCTAGAAATACACGGGATGACCTTTTGGGTCATCCCAATCTCCACCTATAAAACGAACGTTCGTCCTCGAACGGACATAGAAAGGTACCTAAATCGGGGAAAAGATGGGGATATCGGCTCCGCATATCGGACTCGAACTCCTAGGTCGCTGCCTCAACAGGCTGACCTCTCCACTGAGCACGAATCGAAGGTTAACTCTTCGATCTCAATTGACGAACCTGCCGAGCCAATATGGCTATCAGCTCCTCCTCATAAGACAAATCCTTGTCCAACTGGACACCACTGAAGTCAAGTACATGAGATAGATTCGCAAAATACCTCTAAAGCATAGATACGTGAAACACAGGGTGTACGGATGATAAACTTTGTGGCAAAGCAAGTCTGTAGGCCACCTCCCCTACCTTATGAACAATCTCAAATGGACCAATGTACCTATAGCTCAACTTTCCCTTCTTTCCGAACATCATCACGTCCTTCATGGGCGACACCCGAAGGAATACCCGGTCTCCTATCATGAATGCCAAATCTCGAACTCTGCGGTCCGCATAACTCTTCTGCCTGGACTGAGCTGTACGAAGTCTATCCTGAATGATCTTCACCTTGTCCAAGGCATCCTGGACTAACTCAGAACCCAAAAATCTAGCCTCTCCCGGCTCGAACCACCCGACTGGCGACCGACATCGCCTACCATAAAACGCCTCATACGGAGCCATCTGAATGCTCGACTGATAGCTGTTGTCGTAGGAAAACTTAGCTAAAGGCTAAAACTGGTCCTATGAACCTCCAAAACCAATGACACACGCTCGTAACATATCTTCCAAGATCTGAATAGTACGCTCGGACTGACCGTTCATCTGAGGGTGAAATGGTGTGCTCAAATAAACCCGTGTGCCCAACTCACGCTGAAATACTCTCTAGAAATGGGAGGTAAACTGAGTACCCCGGTCAGATATAATGGACACGGGCACACCGTGCAATCGAACAATCTCTCTCATGTAGATCTTTGCCAACTTCTTTGAAGAATACGAAACTGATACCGGAATGAAGTGCGCTGACTTGGTCAGCCTATCCACAATGACCCACACCACATCAAACATCCTCTAAGTCCGTGGAAGCCCAACTACGAAATTCATGGTAATACACTCTTACTTCCACTCGGGAAGCTCAATCTGCTGCATCAAACCACCGGGTCTCTGGTGCTCGTACTTAACCTGTTGACAGTTCAAGCACCGGGCTACATATGCTACAATATCCTTCTTCATCCTCCGCCACCAACAATGCTGCCGCAAGTCTTGGTACATCTTTGCGATGCCCGGATGAATGGAATACCGGGAACTATGGGCCTCCTGCAATATCAACTCACAAATACCATCAACAGCAGTCACACAAATATGGCTTTGCATCCTCAAGACTCCCTCATCATCAACTATGACCTGCTTGGCACCTCCGTGCCGGACCGTATCTCTAAGAACACATAAATGACGATCATCATATTGCCTGGCCCGAATACGGTCATACAATGAAGAACGAGCTACATTATGGGCAAAAACACTGCCAGTCTTAGAAATCTCCAATCTCATAAACCGGTTGGCCAAAGCCTGAACATCCAAAGCAAACGGTCGCTCTCCGGCTAATAGATAGGCAAAACTACCCATGCTGGCTGACTTCCGGCTCAAAGCATCGGCCACTACATTGGCCTTCCCCGAATGATATAAGATGGTAATGTCATAATCCTTCAACAGCTCTAACCATCTTCTCTGCCTCATATTCAACTCTTTCTGCTTGAACAGATACTGCAAGATCTTATGATCAGTGAACACTTCACATGGCACCCTGTACAAATAATGCCTCCAAATCTTCAACGCATGAACAATAGCTGCCAACTCCAAATCATGAACTAGATAGTTCTTCTCATGAACCCTCAACTGACGTGAAACATAGTTTATAACCTTGCCATCCTGCATCAACACTGCACCAAGTCCAACTCGTGAAGCATCACAATACACGATATATGGCCCAGAACCTGTGGGCAAAACTAACATCGGTGTCGTGGTCAAGGCTGTCTTGAGCTTCTGAAAGCTCACCTCACACTCATCTGACCACCTGAACTGGGCACCCTTCTGAGTCAACCTGGTCATCAGGGATGCGATAGATGAAAAACCCTCCACGAACCGGCGATAATAGCCTGCTAAGCCCAAGAAACTCCGGATCTCTGTAGCTGAGGTGGGTCTAGGCCAATCTCGTATTGCTGAAATCTTCTTAGGATCCACCTGAATACCCTCTACCGACACCACATGACCCAGAAATGCCACTAAATTCAACCAGAACTCACACTTAGAAAATTTGGCATACAACTGACTATCCCTCAGAGTCTGGAGGATGACTTGAAGGTGCTGCTCATGATCCTCTCGGCTACGGGAGTAAATTAAAATATCGTCAATGAACACAATCACGAACGAGTCCAAATAGGGCCTGAACACTCGGTTCATCAACTCCATAAAAGAAGCGGGGGAATTTGTCAACCCAATTGACATCACCAAGAACTCATAATGCCTATACCGAGTGCGAAAGGAGGTCTTAGGGAAATCAGACGCCCTAATCCTTAGATGATGGTACCCAGATCTCAATTCTATATTGGAAAGGATTGTAGCACCTTGAAGCTGGTCGAATAAATCATCGATCCTCGGCAAAGGATACTTATTCTTAATAGTAACCTTATTCAACTGCCGGTAGTCAATACACATCTTCATTGAGCCATTTTTCTTCTTATCGAACAACACTAGGGCATCCCAAGGAGAATCACTAGGCCTAATGAAGCCTTTATCCAACAAATCCTGTAACTGATCCTTAAACTCCTTAAACTCTGGCAGGGCCATACGATACGGCGGAGTAGAAATGGGGTGAGTGCCCGGAGCCAACTCAATGTAAAAATCAATATCCCTGCCAGGTGGCATACACGACAGGTCAAAAAGGAATACCTCTAGAAACTCACGAACCACGGGCACATACTCCATAGAAAGAACCTCGGCACTAGAATCACGAACATAGGCCAGATAGGCCAAACAACCCTTTTCGACCATGCGCCGGGCCTTCATGTATGAAATAACTCTACTGAAAGAATGAATAAGAGTCCCTCTCCACTCCAAACGAGGTACTCCCGGTAAGGCGAAGTCACAGTCTTGGCATGACAGTCCAGAATGGCATGATAGGGAGATAACCAATCCATCCCCAAAATAACATAGAAGTCAACCATATCAAGAAGAAAAAGATCTACCTGAGTCTCCAGACCACCAATAACCACTAAGCATGAACGGTAGACTCGATCCACCATAATAGAATCACCCACCGGTGTAGACACATATATAGAAGTACTCAGGGAATCACGGGGTATACTCAGATAAGGGGCAAAATATGAAGACACCTAGGAGAATGTAGACCCCAGATCAAACTAAACTGAAGCATCTCTACTAATAACCGAAACCGTACCTGTGATGACTACATCGGAGGCCTCAGCCACAGGCCTGACAGGAATAGCATAACATTGGGGCGGAGCCTCTCCAACCTGAACATCTCTGGGTCGACCTACTGCGGGCTAACCTCTACCTCTCACAGTCTGTCTCCACCTCTAATAGCCTGGCCTCCACCTCTAGCACCTCGACCTCCACCCCTAGCTGGCTGAGGGGGCGGGGGTGCACCTGATGCGGGAACCATAGCACTGGAACCCTGATACGACAAACCACCAAAACCTCGGGGGCAAAACCTCGAAATGTGCCCCGTGCCACTGCAAGTGAAGCAAGACCTCGGCTGCTGAGAATGCTGACCCTGGAACTGCCCCAGTCGACCAGAATAACTACCGTGGAAGCTCTGAATCAGCGGTGCACTGATAGGAGCTGATGGCGCACTGCGGGTTACCTGAAGTGCCGACTGGAATGGCCTAGGAGGATTTCCTCTACCAAAGGAATCTCTGCCTCTAGATGAGGCACCACTGATTTGGCCTAAATGACGAGGTCTCTTGTAAGACCCCTGACCATTGCCTTGTGATAAGACATCCTCTATACGCCTGGCCACATCGGCCGCATCCTGAAAAGAGATATCAGTACCTGTCTCCTGGTCTGAAGTCTGATAGGCTGAGCTAGACCCTCAATAAACCTCGTCACTCTCTCACGATCAGTGGGGAGTATCATCATAGCATGTCGGGCCAGAGTGATGAACCCGATCTCATACTGTGTAACAGTCATAGATCCCTGCTGGAGAAGCTCAAACTGCCTCCGAAGATCCTCCCTCCGAGTAACTGGAAGAAACTTGCCCAAGAGACAACTCGGAGAACTGAGCCCAAGTCAAAGGTGCAGACCGAGCTGGTCAGGTCAAACAATAGTCCCTCCGCCAGGTCTTGGCGGTACCAGAAAGACGGAAGGTGGCAAAATCAACTCCATTGGACTCTACCTGCCCATGTTCCGAAGAACCTCATAAGAATTTTCCAAGTAATCCTGGGGATCCTCTGATGGTGCCCTAGTAAAAGTAGTAGCAAATAGATTGGTGAACCGATCCAATCTCCATAGAGCATTTACTGACATAGTTGCTCCCTCCATTGTCGGTGCCACAATGCTCGGCTGAGCTACTCCGACTGTCTAAGGTGCCGGAGTCTGGAACTGAGGTGCTAGCTACTCTGGTGTGCGAGTAGCAGAAGTTTGAGTCCCTCCCCCAGCCTGAGAGATGGCTGGTGCAGTAGGAAGTAGACCGGACTGACGCTCTCCATAAGTCCCGCTAAGCGGACTAGAGCGTCCTGAAGAACCGGGGTGACAATGAATCCCTCTAGGGCCTGAGCTGGTCCAACTGGAACCGTCTGAGCAGGAACCTCACCGGCAAAGTCTACTTGTGGGTCCTCTACTGGGGCTGCTGCTCTGGGCTGAGCCCTGCCCCTGCCTCAGCCTCTAGGACGACCTCGTCCTCGTCCCCTCGTAGGAGCTGCAACCGGAGGATCGGGCTACTGATCGGTAGATGAGGAAGCACGCGTTCTCGCCATTTGCGAGAGAGTGGAATAGAAACTCCATTATCATTTAGAATTCAAATCGCACGACTGAGAAGAAAAAATGTGAAGTTATTCCTAACTTTGCAGCCTCTGGGGGATAAGTACAGACGTCTCCGTACCGATCCCTCAGACTCTACCAAGTTTTTCCGTGAGTTGTGAGACCTAAGCAACCTAGAGCTTTGATACCAACTTGTCACGACCCGAAATTCCCACCTTCAGGTCGTGATGGCATCTAACGTTGAACCCGCTAGATAAGACAACGTTTAATTAAGTTTACTTGTTTACAATTGAAATAACAACAAGGACTAGAGCAAATATAATTAAAGAATGCGGAAGACTAGTAAATTCAAGAACTTTAACGATAAACCTCATAAAAAATTCCTCAATTACACCCCAGAAAGCGGTATTACAATCTCACAAACAGTCTAAGATTTCACTAAATACAATGGTGTGAAATAAGTGAATACAGCTGTCTTGGAATTACAGGGTAAGACAGAAAATGAGAAAAAGGATAAGAGGAGGCGCCAAGGCCTGCGGACGCTTGCAGGACTACCTCAGTGTCGCCGTGGACTGAAGGCTACTCCTTAAATCACTGTCCACTGGGTCCGGCGCTCTAATCTGCACAACATAAAGAAGTGCAGGTGTAGCATCAGTACAACTGACCCCATGTACTGAGTAAGTGTTGAGCCTAACCTCGGCAAAGTAGTGACGAGGCTAGGACACGACAACAGATAACACTTGTGCAATTCAATAGTATAACAGTAAATAATGATAGGAAGTAAGCAAGTAAATACAACAACGGGGAAAGAACATGCTGGGGACAAAGGGGCACAAATCCTCTGAAGTAGTAGACCAAGGCAAAAATTGAAATGTATAAATAATAGCAGGAATTAACAGCTCTGAACAATTAAATAAACAAAAACGGCACGACATGTCCCCTCGTGCTATAACCTCACAAATACTCGGCACGGAATGTTCCCTCGTGCATAAATAAATAATCACTCGGCACGGAATGTCCCCTCGCGCATAACCTCACAATCACTCGGCACAGAATGTCCCCTCGTGCATAAATAAGTAATCACTCGGCATGGAATGTCCCCTCGTGCATAAATAAATAATCGCTCGGCAAGGAATGTCCCCTCGTGCATAAATAAATAATCACTAGGCACGGAATGTCCCCTCGTGCATAACCTCACAATCACTCGGCACAGAATGTCCCCTCGTGCATAACATATATGAAATAAACAACAGACAGGAAAATTCGGTAATAAGAAAACTTAAATGCACGGAAATATTTAACACGAATTCTACCGTTCCGGCAAGGAACACAACTATAACCAATCTCACTCAAAAGTACAATTTGAACAATTAATCCTCAACCGAACGAATAATCAACAATATTCTATATCATGAATTACCCTCAAGGTATAGCTTCCAAAATGACAATTACTTCAAAACACAGAGAATATCAATGAAAACTATATCAATCATCAAGTTCGACTCACGGGCATGCTTGACCAAAATATATAGGTACTCGTCACCTCACCTATACGTTGGACATGAATATCACATTGCAAATAAGACTCAATACCTATTCCCTCAAGCTAAGGTTAGGCAAAACAGTTACCTCGATGGCACGAACACAAATCAAGCCTCAACTACCACTTTACCTCTTGATTCCACCACCAACTCGCTCATATCTAGCCACAAGTTACTTAATTATATCAATAAATACTAAATGAATAAGTTCTAATGCATGGAAACGAGTTTTCTAATGTTTTTCCCCAATTATATCAATAAATGCTCGTACCTAGACCCCGGGCCCGCTTGGTCCAAACCCGAAATTCAGACCAAAACCCGATAACCCATTCACCCCCGAGCCCGGGTATATAATGGGTTTTGGAATCCGACCCCAAATTGAGGTCTAAATTCCCAAATTTCAATATTCTTAGGTTTTTCCCAAAATTCCCAATTCCCCCATGAAAAACCCTAGATTCTAGGATGAAATCTTGTAAAAAGAAGTTAAGGAGTAAAGCAAATGAGTTAGAAATCACTTACAAATCTTTTAGACAAGAAAAAGTGTTTAGAAAATCGCCTCTAATGTTTTTAGGGTTTTGAAAAATAGAAAATAACTGAAATCCCATTTATATATACCTCTCGCAAGCCTCCACCGCGGACCACGCTGGAGCGACTGCGGCCGCGAAGGCCTCATTGCATGACCTGCTAAAACTCCCCCACCGCAGACCGCGCTAGGGCGACCGCAACAGGCCGCGAAGGTCTCACCGCGGACCGCGAAAGGTCGACCGCGGACCTCCCTCTGGGTTCAGAGACCTGGCCCCTCAGTCCTGCAACAACTATGTTCTAAGTCTAAAAATACACCGGAACCTACCTAAACCTCTCCCGAGCCCTCGGGGCTCAACACCAATTATAAACCCAACCTTAAAAACATCCTACGGACTCACTCGTGCAGTTACACCACCAAAATAACATTAAAAAATGAATTAGGCATCGAAATCATTGTAATATTTCACAAGATCTTAAACTCTCATATTTTCCACTTTTAGTCTGAATCACGTCAAACTTAGTCTGTTTCTTACCAAATTACACAGGTAACTCATATTAATATATTGAACCTGTTCCGGGCTCCGGAACCACAATACGGGCCCGATCACACAGGTTTCACATCAAATTTCGTTTATCAAAAGCCTTTATATTTTTCGGAAAATAATTTCCTTTAAAAATTCCTTTCTCGGACTTGGGACCTCGGAATCCGATTCTAGGCATACGCCCAAGTCCCATATTTTCTTACGGACCTTCTGGGACCGTCAAATCATGGGTCCGGATCCGTTTACCAAAAATGTTTACCAAAGTCAACTTTATTCAAATAATTATCATAAATTCAACATTTCATCAATTTTCTACATAAAGGCTTCCCGACTACGCGCCTGGGATGCGCACGCACATCGACGTGAGATAAACGGAGGCCTTCAGGGCCTTGGAACACAGATTTAGTTAAAATTTCACGGGATGACCTTTTGGGTCATCACCGGACCGTGATGTCGTCTAACGTTGATCCCGCTAGACAAGCCAACGTGATTATTCAATTTACGTTATTACTTAACTACTAATCATAAACAGATAATTTACCATATTAAAAAGAATTCAATTAAAGGGCAAAGCATGATATAAATGTGTTTCATTACAATTGCTTTCGAAATTTCACCAAATCTAACCAAAACCCAGAAATAGTGGAGTCACAGCTCACGGACTATCTAAGAGTAGCACACATAACAGTCTGAAAGAAATAAATACATTTGTTTCTGAAGTACTAAAAACGGAATAAAGGAAGTGGAAGGGGACGTCGAGGCCTGCGGACGCCTGTAGGACTACCTCGGTGTCTCCGGGTGGACTGAAGGAAGCTTCCTAGCTCACTGTCCACAGGGTCCTGTACCGGGATTTGCACAACAAAAAGGTGTGCGGGTGTAGTATCAGTACAATCGGCCCCGTGTACTGAGTAAGTGTCGAGCCTAACTTCGGCGAAGTAGTGACGAGGCTAAGACACGAAAATTAATACAACTTGTGCAATTCAACAATAATCGGAGAATAATAACTACAAAATAATCAACTAAGTGCTAGGGAAAAAAGGGGAACATACTGGGGAAAAAGGATATCAAATAACAGAATTAACGGAATAAGGAAACCATCAAAATATCAAGGAAACAACAGGGAATAATAACACAGAGTAAACAAGTGCACGATATCACCCTTCGTGCTTTTACTCTCATCCTCACCAAAACAAGTGCAAGGAATCACCCTTCTTGCTTTTACACTCGCATCCGCACAATAAAAAATACACGGCATCACCCTTCGTGCTTTTAACATCATAACATGGCACGACATTATCCTTCGTGCTTTTAATATCATAACATGGAACGACATTACCCTTCATGATTTTAACATCATAACATGGCACGACATTATCCTTTGTGCTTTTAACATCATAACATGGCACGACATCACCCTTCGTGCTTTACACTCTTTCTCACCCAAACAATATCAAGAACAACAGTTTGGCAAGGAAGAAATCAACAACATGAACCATGACAATAAATCACAACGTCCCTGCAAGGGAAAAATAATAGAAATATCACCGTCCCGGCAAGGGACACAACTATAATCAATCTCACTCAAGTACATAACTTAACAAGATATTCCTCAATCGAAACAAATACTCAACAATATGCACAACTAAG
Source organism: Nicotiana undulata (assembly GCA_005239495.1). Taxonomy (NCBI): domain Eukaryota; kingdom Viridiplantae; phylum Streptophyta; class Magnoliopsida; order Solanales; family Solanaceae; genus Nicotiana; species Nicotiana undulata. The sequence continues at coordinate 26,697 of ML267708.1, forward strand.
AACTTCCATCAATTGAGCAACCATCAAAGTGAAACTTAAACTATAACACAGTAAATATCGATGAAAATAACGTAATTCATAGTATCCGACTCATGGGCATGCTTGACACAACATATAGGTACTCGCCACCTCACCTGTACGTTAAACATGGAATAACACATAACAAATAGGACTCAACTCCTATTCCCTGAAGCTAAGGTTAGGCCAAACACTTACCTCAACTTCCACGACCAAAATCACGCCTCAATCACCGCTTTTCCTTTTGAACTCGACTCCAAATCAATTGTATCTAGACATAATTGACTCAATAATATCAATAAACGCTAAATAATTCAGTTCCAATGCTTAATTATAGCTGTTCTAACATCCTTCCCAAAAACCAAAAATTTGACCCTGGGCCCACTTGGTCAAAACACGAGGTTCACACAAAATCCCGATCACCCATTCACCCACAATCCCGAATATGTAATTAGTTTCGAAATCCGACCCCAAAACGAGGTCTAAATTCCAATTAATCAAAAACCCTAACTCTACCCAAATCCTCAATTTTCTACAATTAAAACCCTAGGATTCTTGAAGATAGTTGATGAAACATTAAAAATATGAAGGAAATCAGTTAGTGAACACTCACCTACGATTTGGGAAGAAACTCTCTTGAGAAAATCACCCTAGGCCTTCTATTTTAAAGAAAAATTGAGGAAGAAACGACTGAAGTTTGTTTTTTTTAAAAAGCATCACTGCCCGACTCTCACACCTACGGTGCATGGGTCGCACCTGCGCTATTGCAGGTGCGAGAAATCGATCGCACCTGCGAAAATGGACAGGCCCACAGGTGGGGGCCGCACCTGCGGAAAGTTATCCGCTCCTGCGGAACCGCTTCCACGGAAGAAGGTCCGCATTTGTGAGGGGACCGCACCTGCAAACAAAGAATCGCGCCTGCGGTCTCGCACCTAAGGCCCTAGGCTCGCAAGTGCTGGCACACCAGAACTGGTGCACGAGCAGTGAATTTCCAAGTTCAAACACCTCGAAACTCACCCGAGCCCTCGGGGCTCCAAACCAAATATGCACACAACCTTAAAAACATCCTACGGACTTACTCGTGTGATCAAATCGCCAAAATAACATCTTAAACAACGAATTTAGCCTTAAAACCAAAGAAAATTTCCAAAACTTTCAAAATATCAAACTTTACATCTACGGGTCCGAACCACGTCAAACGACCTCTGTTTCTTACCAAATCTTAAAGACACAACATAAATATCATATTGAACCTGTACCGAGCTCCGGAACAAAAATACGGGACCGATACCATAGATTTCACACATAATTACACTTTCAAAAATCCTTTATATTTTCATAAAACAATTTCTTTCAAAAATTCATTTCTCGGACTTGGGACCTCAGAATTCGATTCTGGGCATACGACCAAATCCCATATTTTCCTACGGACCCTCCGGGGCCGTCAAATCACGGGTACGGGTTCGTTTACCAAAAATGTTGACCAAAGTCAACTTAATTCAAATTTCAACATCAAACTTATCATTTTTCTTAGTTTTTTACATAAAGGCTTCCCGGCTACACGCCCGGGCTGTGCACGCAAATTGAGGTGAGATAAAATGAGGTTTTCATGACCTCAGAACACAAAATTGGCTAGAAATACACGGGATGACCTTTTGGGTCATCACACTGTCTATGCACCTGATTGTTGGCTATAATCATATAGTTTAGGCATTATTTGCACTATAACTTGACTGCACTTTATTGATGTTTGAGCGTTAAATGATAATAAGATTCTCGAATTGAGAACTTTATGCTTTGTAGGAGCAATTCCGGGCTATGCGGACGTTAAAAAGTGTTTTGGAACTAATATGGGACATTAAAGGCCAATTAAAAACCTATGGAATGAATTGGGAACCCATTTGAAGATCGACGGAGGGTAGCGCGCTCAAAAAGAAGAAAGAAAAAGGCTGCAGAAAAACCTCCAGGTGTGCAGTCAATGCGCGACCGCGCATGTCAGGCAGAAACTGGCCAATGTGCGCGGTCGATGCGCGGCCGCGCACGTGCTCCTGAGAAAAATCGTTCAAGGCCAATTTTGCAATTTGAGAGGCGACTAACCTTGATGTGAGACCCAAGGGGTCATTTTATGAATTAATACTTTATTCCACACTTATTAGCCTTAAAATGATTAATTTTAATTACCTCGAATTCGTGTGCGCAGTCCGGACATGAAAGCAGAAAGCTTTTATGTGAAAATATGAGAAATAGTAATTTCTAGAGTTAAAATTTGATTATAGTTGACTTTGGTCAACATTTTGAGAAAACCGACTCGGATTGGTTTTCCGACGATCCCGGAGGTCCGCAGTAAAATATGGGACTTGGGTGTATGCCCGAAATTTAATTCCAAGGTCCCAAGCCTTAGAAATCAAATTTCTAAAGAAAATTGTTATACTGAAATTTTAAAGAAAATAAAGATGATTATTGTATGAACTGATTGGTATCGGGTCCGTATTTTGGTCTCGAAGCCCGGTACAAGTTTGATATATTGTGAAAGTCGTACTTGTAAAACTCTATGAGAATCAGAATTTTGTTTAACGTGACTTTGATGTCCGGTTGAGAAATAGTGAACTTTAAGTTTTCTTGAGAAAAATGATGAGTTTTGAAGGTTTAATTCAGAGTTTTACATGTTATTTTCATGATTTTATCACACGAGCAAGTCTGTATAATATTTTTAGACTTGCGTGCATGTTTGGTTTGGAGCCCTAATGGATCGAGTGAGTTTCGAGTACGCCACAAAGTGTTTTGACACTTAGAAAAAAATAACTAGAAAACTTAAAAGTTGCAGGTTGCAGGTTCAGTTCTCTGAACCCAGAAGCGTGGCAGCGTTTAGAACTCCGCGGCCGCGGATGGCATTCCACCGCAGCGCCCGAAATTCCTCTGACTGCGATGGTTGAAGCCAGAAATTCTGCCGCCGCGCCACTTATTCCGCCGACAGCGGCGGGGCAAGGCCCAGGATTCCGCTGGCAGCGGTGGTCTGGCCCGAGGCGCAGGTATAAATACGAGACTTTTCATTATTTTACTACTTTTCAAAAATAATAAAACCCTAGAATTTAAGAGGCGATTTCTCCAAAATATTTTCTTTCCCAAATCATTGGTAAGTGATTTCTAACTCATCTCTTTCAATCCTTAACTACTTTTTACAAGGTTTCAACCTAGAATCTAGAAATTTTCGTGGTAGAATTAGGGATTTTTTAGAAAACTTAGGAAACCCATAATTTTTTAATAAAGTTAATTCCTTTAAAAATAATTAACGATATTAAACCCAATTATAATTAGATACAAGTGAGTTGAAGGCAATTTCTAAAGGAAAAGCTATGATTAAGCAGTAAGGGCTTGCTGAATTGAGGTAAGTTCTTGGTTTAACCTTGACATGAGGGAATAGGAATCCCCAACTTGATTGTTATGTGAAGTTGCTTGTGTGTAGTGTATAGGTGAGGTGACGAGTACCTATGCACTACCAAATTATTGTTTAACATAATCCCTTTTTCGATTCCCATTTATTTGCTTCCCCGCTTGACTGTTTTATGATTGTTGAGGTTTACATGGCTATTAGTTCATTAGATTATTGCCAAGTATTGTTGCAAGTATTTTAAAAGTGTTGGATGTTCCCTTGATTTTGTTATGGTACATAAAGGTTGAGTTGGATGCCAGCGTTACGATATTTACATATATTCTGATTGGTTTCATTATGAAATAATATGGGATACAACTTACGAGCTATACTGTTTTACGTTTACAATTGTTGAGATAAAAGATAGTGATAAGTATGGAGAGGTGGGATCAGGTTGCCCGCCGCAACAAGAAAGTGATAAGGGAGGACACTTATCTTTTTACTGAATTTCAATAATGTTTAACTTGTTTTTGGAACTCAAGGATTTGAAACTAACATATTTGGGAACTTACTGTTTCACTCTACTATTTTTTTCGTATTTCGTACTAGCTTCTATGTTTAAAAGTCAAAACTTTGGAAAATTTGGAAATTCATGTGAGATCTTGGTTACAGATGAGGCCTGGAATAGGCGGCTGAGTTATTTTATTTATTGTTGCAGTTTATTTTTCTTGTTTGTGTAGAATTGTTTTCTTGCTTTATATATATATTGTTACAGGTTAAGTTATAGCTTACTGCCATAGCCTTGTCACTACTTCATCGAGGTTAAGCTCGACACTTACTCAGTACATGGGGTCGGTTGTACTGATAATACACTCTGTACTCTTATTTGCAGATCCAGGTACCGGCCAGCATTAGAGATTTTTAGTAGCGGACATCCACCATTCAGAGACACGAGGTATATCTGTCGGCGTTCGAAGATTCCTTGAGTCTTCTCTTAGTTCATAGAGACTGTTTTATTTTTCATAAAACAACTATATTATTCTTTCAACCAATTATTTTTAGTAATCTTAGAAGTTCGTGAATTGTGACACCAGGCCCTGGGGTAGTCTTATGGTTACTTTTTCAGATAGAGGCTCAGCTTAATTATTTCGTGGATTCATGAAATAGAAGTAATAAAGTTTAGTTTATTTAAAATTGTTTTATTATGGTTAAGTAGACTTTAATGGAAATCAATTAAATAAACTCTAATATTGATTTTCCTAGCAAGTGTGGTGTTAGGCGCCATCACGATCCCTAAGGTTGGGAATTTGGGTCGTGACAAGTTGGTATCAGAGCTCTAGGTTGCTTAGGTTTCACAATTCACGAACAAGCTTAATAGAGTCTGAAGGATCGGTACGGATATGTCTGTACTTATCTCTCAAAGGCTATTGAGTTAGGAAAAAAACTCCATTTTTATTTCTACTCTATTGTGCGATTCTTGATATCTCTAATACTGATCGAACTCTTCTACTCTCTCACTGATGGCGAGAACACGTGCTTCCTCTTCCGCTGATAAACATTCCGGTCCTCCAGCAGCAACAGCTCCTACTAGGGGCAAAGGCCGAGGCCGCGCCAGGGTCCGAGGTAAGGGCAGAACTCAGCACATTGCTCAGACAACAACCCCAGATGTGGAACCCCAGATCGAGATTAATGAGGGGATTCCAGCTCCGACCGTTCCAGTGGGACCAGCCTAGGTCCCAGAGGGGTGTATTGCTACCCCGTTACTTCAAGACGCTTTGGTCTGTTTAGGGGGCATTATGGAGAGTGTGGCCCAGACTGGCACATTCTCTGTTGCAGCAGCCGTATCTCAGGCTGGAGGAGGGGTCCAGACTCCTGCTACCCACACTCCGGTTCAGACCACTCCTCAGGTTCAAACCCCAGCAGCCAATCCAGTTGGTGTAATTCAGCCAGTTGCAGCAGTGTCGCCCGTTGATGGGGCAGCCATGTCCTCAGATGCTTTATGGAGACTGGATAGGTTTATCAAGCTTTTCCATGTTCACTTCAGTGGTGTTACTTCATAGGACCCTTAGGAATATCTGGATAGTTTTCATGAGGTGTTGTGTAATATAGGTATTTTTGAGACCAATGGGGTCGATTTTGCTGCTTTTCAGATGACTGGTTCCGCCAAGAAATGGTGGAGGGATTATCTGTTCAATAGACCACTTGGGTCGCCTGCCTTAACTTGGGATCAGTTTTCTCATCTCTTTATGGAGAAGTTTTTGCCTGTTACTACTTGAGAAGAGAAACGTCGTCAGTTTGAGTGACATCAACAGGGCTGCATGACCGTGACCCAGTATGAGACTCATTTCGTGGATTTGGCTAGACATGATATTTCTTTTTGCCCACAGAGAGAGAGAGGGTCAGGCGGTTTATTGAGGGACTTGCTCAGCCCATATGGTTACAGATAGTTAAGGAGACAGGGACCAGGATTTCTTTTCAGGATGCAACTAATGTGGCTAGGAGGGTTGAGTCGGTTCTCAGAATGGGAGGTCAGGGGTCTGACAAGAGACCTCGTCATTTTGGTGGTTTCAGTGGTGCCTCATCTGGAGGATGAACTTCATTTAGCAGAGGCCATTTCATTCAGCACTACAGGCTTCACATGGTACTTAGGGTGGTCGTGGTTCTTACCTGCCTCTTTATGCCCAGCCAGTCTACAATGCTCCTTCAGCTCCTATTAAAGCAACTCCTCTGCAGAGTTCTTATCGTGGTCCGCTGGTTAGTCCGGTTCAGTTTACGTATCAGGAGGGATGTTTAAAGTGTGGTGAATATGGGCATGTTCGGAGGACTTGTCTGAAATATGTAGGTAATCAGCTTCAGTATCAGGGTTCTCGTGCTATATTTCCGGCACCAGCTCCAGTACCGCCTGCCCAGCCAGCAAGGGGTAGGGGTCAGGTAGTTAGAGGTAAAGGCTAGAATGTTAGAGGTGGAGGTCAAGTAGCTAGGAGTGGAGGCCAGCCCGCAAGAGGTGGAAGTCCTTCCAGAGTTGTAGTTCAGGGTGGCGTGGCCCAGCCCCGACTATATGCATTTCCATCTAGGTCTGAGGAGGAGTCCTCCGACACAGTTATTACAGGTATCATCTCAGTTTGTAATAGAGCTGCTTCAGTTTTGTTTGATCCAGGGTCTACTTATTCTTATGTTTCATCCTATTTTGCCTCGTATTTGAATATGCCCCATGACTCCTTGAGTGTTCCAGTTTATGTGTTTACACCGGTGGGGGATGCTATTGTGGTAGATCGTGTGTATCGTTCATGCATAGTAGTTATTGAAGGTTATGAAACTATTGTAGATCTTTTGCTTCTTGACATGGTCGATTTTGAAGTTATATTAGGCATGGATTGGTTGTCACCTTATTATGCCATCTTAGACTATCACGCTAAGACAGTTACCTTAGCCTTGCCAGGGTTGCCTCAATTAGAATGGAAAGGGACTCCTGGTCATTCTCCCAGCCGAGTGATTTCATATGCCAAGGCTCGTCGCATGGTGGAGAAAGGGTGTTTGGCTTACTTATCTCATATTCGTGACTCTGATGTCGAGGTTTCTTTTATAGATTCAATTCCTATTGTTCGTGAGTTTCCCGAGGTATTTCCTGTAGACCTACTGGGTATGCCCCCCGACAGGGATATTGATTTTTGTATTGACGTGGCTCGGGGCACTCAGCCCATTTCCATCCCTCCATATAGGATGGCCCTACCAGAATTGAAAGAGTTGAATTAACAGTTGCAAGACTTGCTAGATTAGGGTTACATCAGACCTAGTGTCTCGCCTTGGGGTGCACCAGTTTTGTTTGTAAAGAAGATATATGGGTCGATGAGGATGTGTATAGATTACCAGCAGCTGAACAAAGTTACTATCAAGAATAAATATCCATTGCCGAGGATTGATGATTTATTTGATCAGCTTCAGGGTGCCAGTGTGTTTTCAAAAATTGATCTAAGATCTGGTTACCATCAGTTGAATATTAAGGCGTCCGACGTTCCTAAGACAGCCTTTCGGACGAGGTTTGGGCACTATGAATTTTTGTTCATGTCTTTTGGCTGACTAATGCTCCAGCAGCCTTTTTGGACTTGATGAATCAGGTTTTCAAGCCTCATCTGGATTCTTTTGTAATTTTGTTCATTGATGACATTATTATATACTCCCGTAGTCGAGAAGAGAATGAGAAGCACCTCCGTATAGCGCTCCAGACTTTGAGGGATAATCAGTTGTATACAACATTTTCAAAATGTGAGTTCTAGTTAGATTTAGTAGCTTTCGTGGGTCATATCATATCAGCTGAGGGTATTCAAGTAGATCCTAAGAAGATAGAGGCAGTCAAGAACTGGCCTAGACCCACTTCAGCCACGGAGATCAGGAGTTTCTTAGGTATGGCGAGCTACTACCGTCGTTTTGTGGAGAGGTTTTCATCCATAGAAACACCAATGTTTAAATTGATTCAGAAAGGTGCCCCATTTAAATGGTCAGACGAGTGCGAGGCAAGCTTTCAGAAGCTCAAGACAGCCTTGACTTTAGCACCGGTGTTGGTGTTAACATCAGGTTAATGTTACTTCACGATTTATCATGATGCTTCTTGAGTTGGACTTGGAGTAGTATTGATGCAGGATGGCAGGGTGATTGCATATGCATCTCGGCAGTTGAAAGTTCATGAGAAGAATTACTGTCCACGACTTAGAATTGGCAGCTATTGTTCATGCACTAAAGATTTGGAGACACCATCTTTATGGTGTACAGTGTGAAGTTTTTACAGACCATCACAGTCTCCAGTACTTGTTCAAGCAAAAGGATCTAAATTTGAGACAGAGGAGATGGTTATAATTGTTGAAGGATTATGATGTCACTATACTATATAATCTAGGAAAGTGCAACGTGGTGGCCGATGCATTAAGTAGGAAGTCAGTGAGTATGGGCAGCCTTGCATTTATTCCTGTCGGTGAGAGACCGTTGGCTCAGATATTCAGACTCTGCTTAATCAATTCGTGAGGTTGGATATTTCACCCGCCAATGTTCTAGCTTGTACAGTCGCTCGTTCTTCTTTAATTGAGCATATCATAGAGCGGAAGATGATGACCCGTATTTTATGGTTCTTAGGGACACAGTTCGGCACAGTGGTGCCAAAAAGGTTGCAGTTGGTGAAGACGGTGTTTTGAGGATGCAGGGTTGTATATGTTTGCCAAATGTTGATGGCCTTCATGAGTTGATCCTTGAGGAGGCTCACAGTTCTATGTAAGTGCAACCAAAATTTACCAGGATTTGAAACAACATTATTGGTGGAGAAGGATGAAAAAGGATATTGTTGCTTATGTGGCCCGTTGTTTGAATTGTCAGCAAGTGAAATATGAACATCAAAGACCCGGTGGTTTACTTCAGCAGATAGAGATTTCAGAGTGGAAGTGGGAGCGTATCAATATGGACTTCGTTGTTGGACTCCCACATACTCAGAGGAAGTTCGACGCGGTTTGGGTTATTGTTGATAGGCTGACTAAATCAGCACATTTCATTCCTGTGGCAAGTACTTATACTTCGGAGCGGTTGGCAGAGATATATATTTGAGATATTGTTCGCCTTCACGGTGTGCCCGTGTCTATCATTTCTAATCGAGGTACGTATTTTACCTCGCACTTTTGGATGGCAGTTCAGCGTGAGTTGGGTACGCGAGTTGAGTTGAGCACAACATTCCATCCTCAAACTCACGGGCAGTCCGAGAATACTTTTCAGATTTTAGAGGATATGCTCCGCGCTTGTGTTATTGACTTTGGAGGTTCTTGGGATAAAGTTCTTGGCCATTAGCGGAGTTTGCGTACAATAATAGCTACCAGTCGAGCATTCAGTTTGCCCTTTACGAGGAAATATATGGTAGACGGTGTAGATCACTAGTTAGACGGTTTGAGCTGGCAGAGACTCGATTATTGGATACAGACTTAGTTCAGGAGGCCTTAGATAAGCTCAAGATTATTCAGGACACACTTCGTGCAACTCAGTCTAGGGAAAAAAGTTATGGTGATTGCAAGGTTCGTGATGTGGCATTCATGGTTGGAGAGAGAGTATTGCTTCGTGTATCGCCCATGAAGAGTGTTATGAGGATTGGAAATAAGGGTAAGTTGAGACCTAGGTATATCCGGCCGTTTGAGATTCTTGATAGAGTGGGGGAGGTAACTTATAGACTTGTGTTGCCTCCAGGATTATACTCAGTTCATCCGGTATTCCATGTGTCTATGCTCCGAAAATATCATGGTGACCCATCCCACGTGTTAGATTTCAGCTCTGTCCAATTGGACAAAGACTTAACTTACGAGGAGGAGCCGGTAGCCATTTTAGATCGGCAGGTTCGTCAATTGAGATCAAAGAGCTATCCTTCAGTTCGCGTGTAGTGGAAAGGCCAGCCCATTGAGGCAGCTACTTGGGAGTCCGAGTCGGACATGCAGAGTAGATGTCCCCACTTGTTTTCCAATTTAGGTAATTTTTTATGTTTGTTCGAGGGCGAACATTTGTTTTAGAGGTGGAGACTGTGATGACCCAATGGGTCATTTTATGAGTTAAGACTTTATTCCAGACTTATTAGCCTTCAAATGATTAATTTTAATTACCTCGAATTCGTGTGCGTAGTCCGGACGTGAAACCGGAAAGCTTTTATGTGAAAATATGAGAAATAGCAATTTCTAGAGTTAAAATTTTATTATAGTTGACTTTGTCAACATTCTGAGTAAACGAACCCGGATTGGTGTTCCGACGATCCTGGGAGGTCCGCAGTAAAATATGGGACTTGGGTGTATGCCCAAAATTTAATACCGAGGTCCCAAGCCTTAGGAATCAATTTTTGAAAGAAAATAGTACTGAAATTTCAAAGGAAATAAAGATTATTATTGTTATAACTCATTGGTATCTAGTCCGTATTTTGGTTCCAAAGCCCGGTACAAGTTTGATATATTGTGAAATTCGTACTTGTGAAATTTGATGAGAATTGGAATTTATTAGACGTGACTTGGACGTCCGGTTGAGAAATAACTTTAAGTGTTCTTGATAAAAATGATGAGTTTTGAGGTTTAATTCACAGTTTACATGTTATTTTCATGATTTGATCGCACGAGCAAGTCCGTATGATGTTTTTAGACTTGTGTGCATGTTTGATTTGGAGCCCCGAGGGCTCGGGTGAGTTTCGAGTTGGCCACAGAGTGTTTTGACACTTTAGAAAAAAATAACTGGAAAACTTAAAAGTTGCAGGTTCAGTTTTCTTAACCCAGAAGCGTGGTAGCGTTTAGACTTCTACGGACGTGGATGGCATTCCGCCGCAGTGCCTAGGATTCCACTGCAGCGAAATTTTACCGCTGGCAGTGGTGGTCTGGCCTGAGGCGCAGGTATAAATACGGGACAACTGAGGCCTGGAATAGGCGGTTGAGTTGTTTTATTTATTGTTGGAGTTTATCTTTCTTGTTTGTGTAGAATTGTTTTCTTGCTTTATTATATATATTGTTACATGTTAAGTTATAGTTGCCCGCCTTAGCCTCGTCACTACTTCATCGAGGTTAGGCTTGGCACTTACTCAGTACATGGGACCGAGTTTACTGATACTACACTCGCACTCTTTTGTGCAGATCTAGGTACCGGCCAGTAGTAGTGATTTTTAGTAGCGGACATCCACCATTCGGAGACACTAGTTATGTCTTCTGGCGTTCGTAGATCCCTGGAGTCTTCTCTTTGTTCATAGAGAGTGTTTTATTTTTCTCAAAATAACTATATTATTCTTTCAGCCCATTATTTTTTGTAATCTTAGAAGTTCGTGAATTGTGACACCAGACCCTGGGTAGTATTATGGTTACTTATTCAGATAGAGGCTCGGCTTAATTATTCATTTATCATTTATTTCGTGGATTCATGCAAGGGAAGTAATAAAGTTTAGTTTATTTATAATTGTTTTGTTATGGTTAAGTAGACTTTAATGGAAATCAATTAAATAAACTCTAACATTGGGTTGCTTAGCAAGTGTGGTGTTATGCGTCATCATGATCCCTAAGGTTGGGAATTTAGGCCGTGACACTTGACGTATATGAAGCCCAGCTCGCCCAATAAGTGGGTATCTCTGTTTTTAGAAGAATTTTGGAGGCAAAAACACAAAAGGAGCAAGACGGAGAATTCTTCTACGAGTTTTTTATCTTCTTCTTCTTATTTCCATTGTTGGTTATGAATTTTTGTATTGTAATCTTGCATAGTAGTATGAGTAGATAAAACTGTCATCTAGGGTTGATGGTACCAATTGTTGGATGAACTCTTGATTATGTTTTGATATAGTTGAGCCGTTATTAGTCTATAATTGTTCAACTATGTGTTTCTTGTGATTAATTGAAGGGCCCTTGATTAATCGTGTCTAGTTATCTAGTGTTGCTTGAGAAAGAACACTTGATTAGATTGTTGTTGAACAACACCACCTTTGAGTAAGTTAAGAGATTAATTACTTGAATTTAAAAGCGGTATTAGAGATAACGAAGCTTTGGTATGATATTTATGAGTTGTACAAATTGTCAACTAGAGTATTTCGAGAGAATGCTTCTAGTAAAGTATCGTAATTGATTGAGATATAAGTACGGTAAACAAGAACTCCTCATCTTTATAGAGTGTAACGACGAGATTATAGCTAATGAGTCATTAATTAATCCGACAATTGGGAAAATCAATAACCCTAGATCCTTTTATCCTTGAAGTCGACTTCATTCTTGCTCATTGATAGTTTTTATTGTCATTTTTCCTTAGTTAAATAATTTATGTTAATTATCAAATAAAATCTTGAAATCAGAAAATTGTCTGAACTTATCATTAGCGATACTAAAAGTCGTAGCAATTGGTTAGTTCCCTGTGGGATTCCACTCCGGACTCTTGAACCGGATTATTTTTGCAGCGGTCGCTTAGTCCTTTTTAAAAGGCGTATTTGGGCGTGATCAAATTTTGGTGCCTTTGCCGAGAAACTAACGGTGTTATTTATTACAACTTGGAAGAATTGCTAGGATTTTTAGTTTAGATCAATTTTCGGTGGTGTTAAAAATATTTCCATTGAAATTCTCATGTTTGAACTCTTCTGTGACTCATGTGCATGCCTAGAAGCTCCTTGAGAACTGGTGAACTTGTTGAAGGACTCTCAGATCCCGAGAAATCATTCAGGACATTGAATCGGGCTAACAAGAAGGGCAAACAACTGAAACAAAATGACCAACTCGAAATTGAAATGGACGACGTCGAGAACGTCAACGGGATTAAAATGAATTATCGAGTTGACCCAAACATTGGAGTGGTAGCACCTCTTGTGTCGGAAGCTGCTCTTTATGATTGGGCGCAACCAACTGCTGATAACCTGGCCGCCGCAATTGCAGTCCCTCCAATACAAGCAGAGATATTTCAGATTACCAACAACATGCTGCACTTGCTTCAGAATAAAGGGTTGTTCTTCGTGTCGTACATCGAAGACCCACAACAAAATCTGAAGAATTTTCTATCAGTTTGTGTCACTCAAAACAGCCGAATGGGACTCTTGAAGCAATCAGATTATTACTTTTTCCATTCTCAGTGACTGGGGAGGCTTAAACTTGGATGAATTCACTCCCAATAAACTCCATTGCTACTTGGGAGGAATTAGTCAAGTAGTTCTTAAACAAGTTCTACCCACCCAACAAAACTGCGAGGCAAATTGATGAGATAATGCAATTCAGGCAGAAACCGACTGAAACTTTGCAAGAAACATGGGAGAGGTTTAAGAGTATGCTGGTGAAGTGTCCACACCATGGCATCTCAAATCAGAATCTAGGACAGAGATTTTATATGGGTTTGGATGACGGTCTAAAGGCCAATGTAGATGCTTCAGTCGGGGGTGCATTCTTGAGCAAAACATTCACAAAGTGTAAGATTCTTCTTGACAAAATGGCTCAAAATTCAGGCTGGATGACGAGAGATACGACACTCACTCTAATAGTGCATTTTGTTGCTCTTGACCCAAAAAATAAAAATGCAGAAAACATAGCCACTCTCATGACCTAGATGAGCTTGTTGACAAATAAAATTGATCAGATGGGTACGAAACATGTGCACATTGTTGATACAACAAATGGAGGCCTATGCACTCCCTGCATAAATCAGTCATATGATTGCTCATGGAGTGGAGAGAATGATAACCAGGAATTCATAGAAGACATGAATTACGTCAATAATTTTGGGGGTCAAAGGAAAGGTAGACAACAATGGGGACCTAAAAATCAGCAGTACAGACCAACCCAGCAACAATACAATAACATTCCAAGGGGAGCACGACCACAAGGCCAAGTCCTGCCTAATCAACGGCAGCAGGGCTACAATCAATTAGGCCAGTTATCTATGGCCTTGAACAATCGCCCACAAGGAATGTTTCTTGCAGAAACAAACATCAATCCAAAGGAGCAGAACCTAAATCAATGAATGGCAGTAAGCCTCATGAATGGAAGGGATTTAGACAGAGAGCAAGAAGTTGCTCAAGCTAGGAGAGACGCAGTGACAATTACTCCAGTGACATTAGAGACCGATAAGTCAACGGAGCTCATAGAGGTTGTAATTGAATAGGAACACGTAGACAAAGTCAAGGATAAGGAAATTGAACAACTCCTAGAACAAGTAGTGGAAAAGACTCCTAATAAAGAAAAGACACCAAGCAGTGGGCAGAAGCTAATTCCTGCACCATTCCCTCAAAGGTTGGCAAAGCAAAAGAAAGATGATCAATACAGGAAATTCTTGGAAATGCTCAGATAAATTCAATTGAATATTCCGCTGATGGATTCTTTGAGGGAAAGCCAGGCTATGTGAAAATGTTGAAGGATTTGATGTCTCAAATTTTTGACTTTCTGGACCTGTCTACTATAACTCTGACTCTAAATTGTAGCACGATAGTTACAAGACCTATGGCTCAAAAATTGTCTGATCCCGGTAGTTTCACTATCCCATGCACAATTGGAAGTTATGCTTTGTCTAAATCATTGTGTGACTTGGGAGCCAGTATCAACTTGATGTCTTTGGCAATCTACACAAAATTAGGCATTGGCAGAGCTAGACCGACCTTAATGTTACTGCAACTGGCTGAATGTACAATCAAAAGGCCGACAGGAATTCTGGAGGGTGTACTCGTCCAAGTGAGGAAGTTTTTATTTCCCGCCGACTTCGTTATTCTTGACTGTCAAGTTGACGAAGAAATACCAATAATTTTGGGGAGGCCGTTCTTAGCCACTGGGAGAGAATTGATCAATTGTGAGACTAGAAAATTAAAAATGAGGTTGAATAATGAAGAAACAATATTCAATGTTCAACAATCTATGAGGAGGCCCAACTAATTTGCAAATTGTTTGCTAGTGGAGGCGGTGGATGTAATACTACAAGAAGAGGATGAGACCCTTAATGTCAGAGATCCATTAGAAGACTGCTTGATGAATTTGGAAGATGTGGATGTTGAAGAGTTGGCAGAGTGGTCATGGATCTCGAAGGTCAAGGGTTCTGGAAAAGGGAACCCTGGTTCGATCCACTACACTTAGAAGAAAGAGCAACACCACATGCGAAGCCATCAATAGAGGACCCACCACAGTTGGACCTGAAACAACTTCCAGCTCACCTCAAGTACGCTTTCTTAAGGCCTAACTCTACTTTACCTGTTATTATCTCATCCGGTTTGTTAGTTGTGTAGGTTGAACAACTCCTACATGTGTTACAGGAATGTAAGACTTCTATTGGTTTGACCATGGAAGATATAAAGGGTATTAGCCTGGCCTTTTGTATTCACAAGATTCTCTTGGAAGAGGGGCACAAACCTTCTAGAGAATATCAAATAAGGCTAAACCCGAACATGAAAGAAGTGGTGAAGAAAGAAGTAATCAAGTGGTTAGATTCGGTTATCATCTTCTTCCCCATCTCTGACAGTAACTGGGTCAGCCCAGTTTAGTGTGTTCTAATGAAGGGTGGAATGGCGATCAGGAAAAATGAGAATAACGAGTTGATATCGACTCGTACAGTCACGGGTTGGCAAATTTGTATGGATTATAGAAAACTGAACACAGCCACCCGGAAAGACCATTTCCCCTTGCCATTCATTGATCAAATGTTGGATAGGTTGGTTGGGCGGTCTCACTTCTGCTTTTTGGATGGATATTCGGGGTAATATCAGATCTCAATAGCCCCTGAAGATAGAGATAAAACATCCTTTACTTTTCTGTATGTCATCTTTGCCTTTCGGAGAATATCGTTTGGCCTATGCAATGTACCGACTACATTTCAGAAGTGTATGTTAGCCATTTTCAATGATATGGTTGAAGATATTATGGAAGTATTTATGGATGATTTCTTAGTGGTGGGCGATTCATTAGAAGACTATATTCACAATTTAAGAAGAGTATTAAAAAGGTGTGTGGAGACAAATTTAGTGTTGAACTGGGAGAAGTGCCATTTTATGGTACAAGAAGGTATAGTGTTGGGGAATCGAGTGTCTAGTAAAGGTATTGAGGTCGACCATGCTAAGGTTGACGTGATTGAGAAGTTTCCTTCACCCACTTCAGTCAAGGAATTGAGATGTTTTCTTGGGCACGCCGAGTTCTATAGGCGATTTATAAAGGATTTCTCAAAAATTGCTAACCCCTTATGTAAAGGATCATCCCTTTGTGTTATATGATGATTGCAGGTTGGCATTTGAGGCGCTGAAGAATAGACTGGTGAATGCACCAATCATCGTTGTACCCAACTGGGAGCAACTGTTCGAGCTCATGTGTGACGCAAGTGACTATGCTATAGGAGCAGTCCTGGGGTAGTGAAAGGACAAACTGGTGCACCATTTTACTATGGAAGCAGAACGATAAGCGGTGCACAACTCAATTATACCGTGAACGAGAAAGAGATGTTGGCTGTTGTGTTTGCCTTTGACAAATTCAGGTCTTATTTGATCGGTTCAAAAGTGATTGTTTATACTGAATATGCAACACTTAGGTACTTGATAGCAAAAAAGGAATCAAAGCTACGCTTGATCTGTTGGGTCCTTTTGCTACAAGAATTCGATTTGGAGATCCGCGACAGAAAAGGGATAGAGAACCAAGTGGCAGACCACCTTTCAAGGTTGGAGGGAGCTGAAAAGAAAGTAGAGGTTGAAGATATAACTGAGACATTCCTGGATGAACAATTATTGGCAGTGGAAATGGAGGAGACGCCATGGTATGCTGATATTGCTAATTATTTGGCAAGCGGTATTGTACCTTATGAACTCTCTTCGATTCAAAAGAAAAAGTTCTTTCACAATTGTTTGTCTTATTACTTGGATGAACCATTACTTTTTAAACTATGTGTAGATAACATGATCCGGAGGTGTATCCCCGAGAAAGATCAATCTTCTGTTTTTCAGGCTTGCCATGCTTCGCCATATGGTGGGTACTTTGGAGGAATTTTGACAGCAGCGAAGGTGTTGGAGTTCGGTTTGTATTGCCGACTTTATTCAAGGATGCCCATGCTTGGGTGAAAAGTTGTGATGAGTGCCAAATCACAGGCAACATATCTCGCTGTCACGAGAAGCCGATGAATACAATTCACGAGGTGGAAGTATTTGACATATGGGGGATTGATTTTATGGGACCATTTGTCACCTCGTATGGTAACAAGTACATATTGGTAGCAGTTGACTATGTCTCCATATGGGTTGAAGATGTGGCCCTTCCAACAAATGATACTAAAGAAGTGACATGTTTTCTAAGAAAAAATATTTTCACACTTTTTGGCACTCCGAGAGCTATAATCAATGATGGTGGAAACCATTTTTGCAATAGAGCGTTCACAAGGCTGTTAGAAAAGTATGGAGTTCTCCATAAGGTTTCCACACCTTACCACCCACAAACGAGCGGGCAAGTGGAAGTGTTCAACAGGGAAATCAAAAATGTCTTGACAAAAACAGTGAATGCGTCAAGAACTGATTGGGCAAAGAAGTTGGATGATGCATTATGGGCGTACCGCACAGCATTAAAAACTCCAATTGGTATGTCTCCATACAAGTTGGTGATTGGAAAACCATGCCATCTTCCGGTGGATCTTAAGCATAAAGCCTTACGGGCACTACGGTAGTTGAATTTGGATATGGAATCCATAGGCACAAGTAGAGTTACAGGGCTACATCAACTCGAGGAATTATGGTTCCATGCATTCGAAAATGCAAGATTGTACAAAGAAAGGATGAAAATGATGCATGATAAGCACATTCTAGATCGAAACTTCAAACCCAGAGATCTAGTATTGTTATACAACTAGAGATTAAGATTATTTCCGGGTAAGATAAAATCAAGATGGTCAGGACGATTTAGAGTTGTGCAAGTGTTCCCAAGTGGAGCAGTACAAATTGAGTTCGAAGATGGAAAGAATAAGTTTAAAGTGAATGGGCAAAGGTTGAAACACTACCTTGGAATTGTTGAAGAAAAAGGGGAGAAAGTTGTGATGTCCTTGGAAGAGCCCCAATATGTGAGCGAAGTGCAATCATGAAAGCATGCGTCATGCCGCAACGTTAAATCAGACTATTCTTGGGAGGCAACCCATGGTTTTGTTGTAATTCGTTGTGCCGTGATGTTAAATCAAGCGCTTCTTGGGAGGCACCCAATATATTTTCTTTGTTCTTATTTTTCGTATTTGATTTTGAACTGTGAAAGTATTGACAAGTCTATTAATGTGCAGGGATGAAATTGTGCACGCCGAAAGGACTCGGGGGATGAAGAAATCAATACGGAGATAGGTAAAAAAGGGCTTAAACGGAGAAATTTCGAAGGACACACGTGTGCAGCCGCGCACTGACCGCGCATTTTCAGACCCCCATTGTTACACATGTGCGTCCGCGCACACGCCGTACATTTTCGGACCCCCACTATTACACAAGCGCGGCCGCGCACTGACCGTGCAATTTTCGACCTGCACTGCGCCACATGCGCGGCCGCGCACTGGGCGCCGTCTTTTCTTTAGTTTTTATTTGTTTTATTTACCTTACTAATAATCGACCCCCTCCTTTCCTCCCCTAAAATTTGAAACAAACCCTACTCTCTAAACACAAACACACGCCCAAACCCTCCTTTCTCCCCAATTTCAAAATAAATAAATAAAACCTACCTCCCTTTCCTTCTCTCCCCTACTCAATCACTTCCCATATTTATTCCTCACAAGCTTCTTCAGGTAAGTGCCACGTCTTCTATTTTCCTTTTCCTTCAGTCTTTTTTCTTTCGTTTTTCTAATTTTTTTCTTTTCTTCTTGTCTTTTAATTGTATGGTAGTTGAAGTCATTGTTGTTCTTTTCTTTGCTTTGTATTACAAGTATACTTGTTGGTATGTGAGGATAGTGGAATTTCATCTTGTTGGGTTATTAGACATTGTTATGTTTGTGTTTGGGGTGAATTTGCACAACAAATGTTTGTTTAAATGCCACCGTGAGCTCATGAATGTAATTTGTGACCAAGGGTGCTGGTGAAGTCTGAGTTACCGCTATTGGTTCACACATCCCGCCTTTTACTGATAGTGGTATTTGTTTTGCAGGTATTATGACACCCTCACAGAAAAGACGAACCACAGGAGCCTCTTCTAGTGGTCATTGATAAGTAGGGATTTTTACCTATTATTTTCTCTCTTTTACTTGTGTTTAGGGCAAAAAATGTGTGAAGGTATTCCCTAAAACTAATGTAATATGCTTGCTTTAAAGGATTGTTCAAAATGAGCCAAAGGAGTCATAATCAACTCATAAAGGAGTCAAAACTTTAACAAAAACCAAGACTGGGCCAAAAGATGTAAAACGCGGACCGTACAAATATTATGAGTCCTCGAAACCTATAATGCGTTCGCGATCACTATTTCGAGGTCTGCGAAAGGCATATTCAGAGAGGTTGATTATTTTGCTAAAGGATGAACGCGAACCGAATCAGAAAGGTGCGGCCGCGAAAGTAGCTGCGCGTCCGCGATTAGAATTACGCGGACCGCGGTTGCTGAGGTTCAGAGAGCTCACATTATAAGCTAAAACAAGAAATGCGGTTCGTGTTAGAATTATGGGGCTGTGGAAGTCTTTTACGCGACCGCGATGGAAATTATGCGGTCCACGAAACTATGCTCAACCTAGTTCCAGATGTGAAGAACGCGGACCATGATAAGAATTACACGGCAACGAAAGCAAGAGTGCGGTCGCGGTCAGAATTACGCGGCTGCATAACCTCCACAGGGGTATTTTGTCTAGAAATTTCAACTTAGTATAAATAGAACTTTATGTTGTGTATTTCCTGAGCACGTGACACGACTTGAACTTCCCTTTTGGGAAATTACGTACAAGATTTATCTTACAACATTAGATTTTCATCTTTTAATAATAGTATTATGGATTTTATCTTCTTTTCATCTTTGATTTCTGCGATATCTATGAGTAGCTAGACCAATAGCTGGGTTTGTGACCCAACCCTAGTGTGGGTATTTAATGGGTAATTGATTTTAGGGCTTGAGTGTTTATGGGTTAGTGATATTTAGCCTTGTTCTTGCTAGGGGTTTAGAATTAGTGGTTGCAAACACTGATTCATGCCTTTATGACTTAGTCGCTTCTTGAGAAAGGGGGACTAAGTCTAGGAAAACTAGGCTAACAAGAAATTGGGGTGAACTCAAGAAATTGATAGCCCCAATTAAAGGGTTAAACCTAGAGATAGTAATACCCGACTTGAGATAATATCACTTGAGATAGTAAAAGATATTGTACTTAGTTTCAATCCTTGTATAAAATAGAATAGATTTAGAAGTAGAATCAAAACAAAAATGTGTGGAAGTGTAATTAGGAACAAAGCAGGCATTTATACTTAGATATAAACCTAATTCCAAATCAATTAACTCCCTGTGGATTCGATCCCGACCTTGTTGGGTAAAACTGCATCAACCATCCTCGCTACTCAATAGTAGTGCACGCTTGGACCCGATCAATTTTTGCTGCTGTTGCCGGGGAGTTAGACGATCTTAGCTATATATCTAACTACTTGTGTGTATTGTTTTTATTTCCTTTCGTTTTTCTAATTTTAAATCAATTTCTTTTAGGTACCAAATGGCTCTTAACGAGGACCTCAAACATATTCCACAGAGGGAACAAGTAGATGAAAATGAAGTGGATGAGTTTCATCTTGAACCTCAAGCACAAAGGAGAGGCCGCCAGCATAATGACAACATTCCAAACTCTCCCCCACCTACTCCAAGGGCAGAACACTGGGTGTTGCACAATGAAGGCTACGCACGTGCACTTGTCCCGCCCCAAATTCGGGCGGGCAATTTTCAAATAACCAATGTCATGCTGACTCTATTGGAACAAAGGGGTTTCTTCACCAGAGCTCCACATCAGAACGCATATAAGAATATCAAAGGTTTTGTAGACACGTGTTGGGGGAGCAAGCAGGCAAATGTATCTGAGGACGCTTTGAGGTTAAGGATTTTCCCATTCTCACTTAGAGGGAAGGCTTTGGATTAGCTTGAGAGGCTACCCAACCATTCCATCACCACTTGGGATGAGCTGGCCGAGAAGTTCATAGCAAAGTTTTTCTCTCCGGGACATATGGTAACATTGAGAGATTAAATCATTGCTTCTAAACAAGATCCAAATGAACTGTTACATGAGATTTGGGAACGGTACTGGACAATGGTCAAATGATGCCCCAAAAATTATATGACTGAAACAATGATCGAGCTAACCTTTTATAGAGGTATAAACATAACTAACCAATGTGTGGTGAATCAGCTAGCAGGGGTAACTTCATGAACGTTCCATATTCATAAGTATGTGAAATATTAGATGAGATGGCATACACCTCCTCAGCTTGGCAAAATAGAGCCAACGTTCCTCAGGGTGACCCTAATGTTATCCACCTTCACGAGGAACTTCATGATCATGGGAAAGCCGTAGAAGAGTTGAAAAACACCATGAATCAGTTGGCCAAGGCTCAACTTCAGCAGATTCAGGGGCCAAAGAAGGTAAATGCCATGGAAGGGGTAAACATGATGTTCAACAAGAGAAGACAATGAGGTCAACAAGTTCAACACAATCAGGATCAATTTGAGCGAAGTGGTAGTGGGTACAACCAAGATGACTTTTATGATGATCGAAGTGAAGAGTTTCAATATGTGAACAATTACCAAGGTCAATGAAGCAATGCTCCAAATGAACAACAGTAGAGATCATAGGGAAACAATCAAAATTGGGGCAACCAAGGCCAAGGGAATTGGAATAGTGGAAACAACAACAATCTGAACAATTGGGGGAACAACAATCAAAATAGGGGGAATCAACGAAATAACCAAGGCAATTAGGGTGGAAACAATAACAGTAATTAGGGAGGCAATGGAAATCAAGGGGGTTGGAACAACAATAATCAAGGAAACCGGGGGTCGGGCTTTCAAAGGCCCCCTATTTATCAACAACCCAACAACTCGCCTCCATATCCATCACAAGGTCAAAGTTCTTCCAACAATGAGATATGACGGATACAATGCATGTTCAAGCAAATGATGGAAAGAAATGCCGACTCCGATGCCAAAATAGCCTCCCACAACACTTCTATCCGCAACTTGGAAGTCCAAATGGGTCAAATATTTCAAGCCTTGAATACTTTCCCTAAGGGGGCACTACCAAGTGATACGGTAGTAAACCCGAAGGCGGAAACAATACGGTCCATGCTATGGCGGTGAGTACAAGAAGTGGTAGAGGTGGCGTTTCTAGTACCTCCAACCCAAGAAAGATTATGAATGATGATGTGGTTATGCAAGAAGATGATGAGCCAAGTAATGATGAGAATGTGAATGATGAAGTGAGGATAGACATTGATGACAACGCAGAGGAGACAAAAAATGATGTGAACCCGTCTAGGAAACACGTGATAGACATACCGGAAATGGTAGTGCCAAAAGCCAAGGCTCATTTGCCAAGGTCTCCTCCATCGTATCCTAAAAGGCTTATTTACCAAGGTCTCGGCACACATTAAGCAGAATATACTAATGTGCACGATCAGCATGACAAATCCTTCCACCACTGCTCTAACGCCACCGATGAGCTCAATCACAACTGTACTTGCGCATGCAAAACCATTAATGTTTGGAAGTTTTCTTCCACTTCAGTTTCAAACAATAAAGGAAGACATAGGTGAGGGTGAAGCTATGAGTATCTACAGAATTTAGATGGGAAATGAGTTGTGCGAAGAACAGGGGAAAAGATCCGATACTGGCTCCAATTTTCTGACCTAGCAAAATCTACGGTGAATTCTTCATCTATGACTCAAAACCCAGTACCAATGGGATAGGAACCAATGGAACATGAAAACATATTAGATGAGGATAAAACTTATAAGAGTAATCACATCTCTCAAATGGGAAAGGCACTCACATGCATTCCCCTAGATCTGCATGGAGATACAATTGTAGTAACGATTGTAGAGGATTATAAGGAATAACAAATTTACTGGAATAATTCACTTATTGGGTATGTTTTGAGTGAAAATCCTTATTTCAAATCTATGGAGAACTATGTTGAAAATGTGTGGGATTTCGTTAATACTCCAAAAATCTATACCATGATGTTGGCTATTATATTTTTAGATTTGATTCACTTGAACATAGGGATAAAGTCATGCAACTAGGTCCTTAAACTTTTCATAATAAGCCATTTATTTTGAAGAATTGGTCGATCGATTTGTTTTCGATCAGGAATGTTTGGATATAATTCCATTGTGGGTAAGGTTTCCAAACTTGCCAGTTGGATATTGGTATGCCGAGGCTCTAAGCAAATTGGCAAGTGTAGTGGGAAATCCAATGTATACAGATTTATACACTGTTGAGATGGATCGAATTTCCTTTTCCACAGTCCTAGTAGAAAACAAACATTTCTCACCCTCGGTCGAGTGATATTGAAATTCATACTCTAGTAGGAATTATCCATAAAAGCATCGAGTATGATTGGAAGACTAAATTATTTATGGATTGTGCAAAAGATGGGCATACCACTGAGGAATGCAGACAGAGCAAGGATCAAGAGACAAATGGATCTTTTGTAGAGCAAAACAGAAGGAAGAGAAGGGACAAAAGAAAGAAAAAGGTTGAAACCAAATGGGTAGAGAAAGATATAAATGCTATGACAAATGAACTAACAGTTGAAGAACCAATAGTTGATGCTACAAAGGTGGATGTAACTGGGGTAAATGTAATAGGATCACAATTTGAAGGAAAGCATATGGATAGCAATGAATTCCCAACATTTTCAGAAGCAATAAGGAAAGAGAGAAGATATGACAAGAGAGTGGCTGTGTATAATGTGGAGGAACAAAAACAAACAGGTTGTTCTACTAGTCAAATTGGTACCACAAACAGATTTGAGGTCCTTAATCAAGGTGGCACCTCATCTGATACTGGGCAGGGTGGGCATGTCCATCCTATACCCCCATGATAGTCAGTACATGGAATATTAGGGCTGAACAGGCCCTTTAAACAGAAGTAGTTGGTGCTCTTTCTGAATAAGTACAAAGTAGAGATAATGGGACTAGTTGAGACAAGGGTGAAACAAAATAAAGCAAGAAGAATAACTCAGAAGATAGCTAAGGACTTGAAAGTTTAGTATATCTATAACTATGCATATAATGGAAGAATTTGGCTATTGTGGAAGTCTCTCATTGTGAAATGGAAGAACCAATTAGCCAGAAGAAATGGCTCTTCACTGTGGTATATGCATATAATGAATTTACCCAAGATAGAAATTATGGGAGAAGCTTATTGGTATAGGTTCTAATATTACAAGTGACTGGCTAATTAGTGGAGACTTTAATAATGTCTTGCAAGCAGATGACATAATTGGAGCTCCTATAACACAGGCAGAGATACAAGGCTTTAAGGAATTCCTAGATAGAATGAAATTCACTCCCTTGAAAAGCACAGGATGGTATTATACTTGGTGAAATAAAAAGGATGAAAATGCAAGGGTGTATAGTAAAATAGACTAGAATGAATTGCTTACAAGACTCCAATTGGTATGTCTCCGTACCGATTGGTATTTGGGAAAACATGTCATCTTCCGATTGAATTAGAGCACAAGGTCATATGGGCGCTGAAGAAATTGAGCTTTGAATGGGATGTAGCTGCAAATCTCCAGGTAGAGCAACTAAAAGAACTTGATGAGTTCCGGTTCCATACTTATTCCAGCTTGTCCATGTATACCGACAAAATGAAATATCTGCAAGATAAATATATCCGGAACAATGAATTCATGGAAGGTGACTTGGTTCCTCTATTCAACTCTCAGCTAAGGATGTTTCCGGGAAAGCTGAAGTGAAAGTGGAGTGGTCCTTTCGAAGTGGTACATGTGACTCCGTTTGGTGCTCTAGATTTGAAAAAAAAAAGAATGGTGAGATCTTTAGAGTCAATGGGCACCGAGTGAAGCACTACCTTGGCAAGATTGATGATAGCCACGTTGTGGTAACAAGCACCGTGCCGCGACATTAAATCATGCACTTCTCGGGAGGCAACCTATGTGTTTATTTTCTTTATTTTGATTTTCTTCTTAGATTAGGAAGTGTTTTGGACTAACTTGTTGTGATGTGTATGTAGGAATTTGTTTTGCAGTGTAGGAAATTGACAAGGATAATCCGCGCATTTGAACTTCATAGAATCTATCATTCGCGCCCGCGTTAATTTTATGCGATCCACAATAGGTCTTTCGCGGACGCACACATTTTTGTGCGGTCCAAAACTGATCGAGTTCAGAGAGACATTAGTCTGAGCCTGGCCTCTTCGCGGCCGCGTTCACTTTTACGCGGTCTGCAATGGGCAGTTCGCGGCGGCACTCATTTATGTGTGGTCCGCGATGCCTTGTTCTGAGAAGCATTATTTTTCATTTTATCTGTACTGCTTTAACACATGATTGAACCCCAATTCTAACTGCCTTTCAGTACTTGTGTATTACAGAAAATGGTGCGTTCTCATGGGAGAGGAGACACTTCAAAGGGGAGGGCAGAATCCTCCCGAGGGCAGGGTAAAGAAAACCAAACCTTACCCTTAGCATCCCAAAGGGTAGTAGGAAAAAAGGCTACCCTCGTTAAACCCCTTCCGGACTCTTCAGACACAAGTGAATACCTCTCATCCAGAGAGACATTTGAGGCGGAATCTACACAACCTCAACTGGAGGCGCAATAAAAACCATTCCGCCTAGTCAATGAACCTACCTTCTCTTCTGGGTCGTATAAGGGCTCAGAGGGAGGTAGTGATGCATCAGAGCCATCTTTCCCACCTGCTACAACAACTTCCTCAACAACTTCTCCTATCAATGTTGATGATATTTACGAGGTCCCAGATGACGGGAGAGAGGATGATACTAATGTGGGAGGTTTGTCCAGGTCAAGGAAGCCCGAGGTGTGGGCGAATCGATTCGTGAGTGAGAAGGCCTATGCAAAATTCCGAGAATAGTGGCCCCAAAGGTCGCTCACACTTGAGCGACAGTTAATAACAAGAGACCTCCTTCCCCACAATCCAAATGTCCTAAAACAATTTGAGGAGAGAAAAAGGTGTAAGTACTTCACCGGGAAAGTGATGGACGCCAATGAATACCTTGTCTGGGAGTTCTATGCTATTGTTTCCCACACAAAAAAAGGCACCACTGTGACAAAGGTCCGGAATTTGAAGATCCAATATTATGGTCACACTCTGAAAAAATATGTCGGATTTGAGGATGTGGAAGTTGTGCAGTACTTGGAGAAGCTGGCCTTGAATGAAGCATCTCGTCCATGGCTAGCGGAGATATTAGCCATTCCAAGGACAACACCGGCATGACTAACAGCTGGAGTCCCGACAGTCAGAAACACTTTTCGCCTTGAAGACAGAGGGTGGTCAACATTTGTGTGCAGCCGTCTTGACCCTTGCCATCATGATAATGTCCTCCCACTCACATGGTTAATATTGATAGGTTCCATCATGGTCGGGTAATGTGCGGAACTTGATGTCCTACCACATCTCCTAGGCGATTGGCAAAAAAGAAAGATCATATCCCTACACCAACTTCATCACTGAGTATCTCGAGGACCAAGGGGTAGGAAAAGAGGCATTTTGATATGAAGATGAGACCTAAAAAGCCTTTCTCCTAGTATCACCTCCAAGGAGCGGACAAACCTAAAGCCAAGGGTAAAACCACTACCTCTACTAGCCAGTCTGAAGAGCTAAGGGTAGTGGCCACCGAGTCAGAGCCTTCCACAACAATCGATTTTTCAGTTTCCATGCCTCCTTCTTGCGCCATTATCTATGCCTTCATCTTCCACCTACCCTCAGACTGCACTACGGGTTTCACATACACTATCCAGCCTCAATAACTGGATGCAGGCAACTACCACAAAGCTGACCGTCCTATCCAGTGCAGTAACATCACAGTCTGTAGCCCCAACACAACTTTAGGTAGCTCATTCAGTTGAGGATTCATTGAAGGAGATTTTGGACAACCAGAAGAAGCTCTTGGACAACCAGAAATGGAGACTTTGGATGCACATGGTAAGTTTATCAAGGCTCTGGGCAAGCAGGTGACGAATATGAGGAAGACTCAAGCCTCAAAGGAGTCAGTGGAGAAGCTGAAGAAGGAGGTATAGAAGATTGCCTCTACTGGAGATATTCCACTAGACCTGCTCATGGAGGAGACAGCCCCAGCATCACAAGCAGCAGAGCATGAGGCATCAAATGCAGCAGCTGGACTGTCTGAGGAGCCGGCTGCCACTACATATATTGCTTAGGAGACGATCCAAGTGCTCAGAAACCCTGTTCCCCAGTCAGAGGATGTGGAGATCGAATCAAAGGACACGGAGGGAGATGATGATCCTATGCAATCTTAGGACACCACGCATGTTCCTGACCTGATGCAGACAGAGACCACATAGGGAGTTCTCCTTACTCTCTAACCTTTCCTTGATCTTATTTTTATATTAGCATTGAGGACAATGCTATTTTTTAATGAGGGGGGTGGGGGTGGGGGAGGGGGGGTCCATTTTGATTTGTGATGACATTTGGTATGTAATAACTCTTATACTATTTCTCTTTATATTTATTTATTGTTATTTTCAATTTTGGTATGTATATAATTTTACCATTCGATGTATATATTCATTTCCATTATGTATATATTCGTTTTACTCCATTTTGTACATATTAATTTTACTTTCTGTAGTTTACTTCATAACTTCTTTCGTTATTTTTCCTTAGAAGCTTAGCTTCTTATTTCCTTTAGTAGCTTCTTAAGTTTTTAGCTTCTTTTTACATTTTGTGTGAACAATAAGCCTTTGGTTTTCTTAATGCCACGATTCTTTCCAAAGGTAGGTGTTGTGTGAACCGGGTGGCTCTTCCCAACGATGGATGAAGTGGCAACCTTCTTAAGGGATTGAGTCCGTTTTCGTTTTTCTTTGATATGTAGTAGTAATGAATAAAAGTGTCTCAAGCAGGCTTCACTTGGTACTAACACATTTACCTTGGACCTTATGGTTAGAAACAAGTTGATTGGCAAAGAATAGATCTAGTTGTGACCTTTAGACTCTTGAGTTGACTAAAACAATCATCGAGTGGTTTCCTTGAGGCATGTGTGATTCTCAATCTTAGCTAGGGTTGTTGTGGGCCCTCGAATCTGTTATCTTTAACAATCTGGCATCTTGAGAGGTGAGGTATTGAATTGCAAGTCCAAGTTCCGTGCCAATAAGTCTAGAACTTGCCCTGAATGTTTGTCTATACGAAATTCTAAGTGTAGCTCGACTTGAGAAATGATTGTAGGCTCTCATTGGTCCAGTTTGAACTTTGAAATCTTTTGTAGCCTACCAATATGATTTCCCTAGTCACCTCCTTTGATCCTAAGACTTTTTCATTCAATAGCCACATTACAAGCCTTGATTTTGTCACGACCCAAATTCCCAACCTCAGGGATCGTGATGGCGCCTAACACCACACTTGCTAGGAAAACCAATGTTAGAAGTCGATTAACTAATTTCCTTGATTAATTACTTGAGCATAAATAAATAAATTCCAATTGAGCCTAATTAAAATAATTCCAAACAAAATAAAATAAAATGATAACAATAATCATTTAAATAAAACGAATCATGAACTAAATATGTAAACAACTCTAAGACTACCCCAGGGTCTGGTGTCACAATTCACGAACTACTAAAGAATACTACAAATAATGGCCGAAATAAGTAGTGTAACTATTCTGAATATAATAAAACAGTGTAACTAATAATAGGAGAAGACACTCGGAATCTGCGAATGCCGGCAGATGCACCTTGTGTCTCCAACGAATCAGGTGGTCGTCCTGGAATCCTCTAATGCTGATTAATACCTGGATCTGTGCAAAAGAGCACAAAGTGTAGTATCAGTACAACCGACCCCATGTACTGAGTAAGTGCCGAGCCTAACCTCGGAGAAGTAGTGACGAGGCTACAGCGGGGCATTAACAACATATAACCTATGACAATAATATATACAATAACGCAATAAAAAATTCTACACGAACAAGAAAATATAACTGAAACAATAAATATAAAGCAAGAAGGAAATCTAAACAAATAATTAAGTACTGCAACAACAATGAAATAACTCAGCCGCCTTTTCCAGGCCTCAGCCATAACCAATTCTCAAATAAGTTTCCAAATTTCCAAACTTTAACTTTAAATAAAACTAGTTCCAAAATATGAAAAATAGTAATATAAAATAGTAAGTTTCCAAATCTTTGTTTTTCTTTGAAAATCAGTAAAAAAATATAAATGTCCTCCCTTATCGCTCCTTGTTGCGGCGTGCAACCCGCTCCCACCTGTCCACCCTTATTGCTCCTCCCTAAATATATCACCCTTATTACTCATGTTGTGGCGTGCAACCCGATCCCACCTGTCCACCCTTATTACTCCTTGTTGCGGCGTGCAACCCGCTCCCACCAGACATATCATATCAATTTATTCATAAATTTCAGAATTCAGGCCAAGCCTTTCACAATACTTTTATTTCCACAATTTCAAACAGAAAACAGTATAGCTCGTAAGCTTCAACCAATATCATTTCACAATAAACAACCAGAATATATGTAAACACCGTAACGCTGTCAACTCAGCTCAGTCTTTATGTAGCATGATAAAATAAAGAGAACAACCAACACTTTAATACACTTGCCACAACAATTGGCAACAATCAATTGAAACCAAACAACCACGTAAACCT
>MDKH01162823.1:0-13510 GCA_005239495.1 Nicotiana undulata
GCGGCGTGCAACCCGATCCAAATAACATACCTGTGGCGGCGTGCCACCCGATCCCATCATAAATTTCACACAAAGAGATATACACGGAGTTAAATTGCTCACTATTACAAATTACTACGCGAAAACTCAGCACATAGGAATTTATCAAGCCATTTCACAACTCACACGGCACAATCATAATATCACATAAATTTGACGAAGACGGAACAACATCTGATATTCCAACACCCCTCCTTGAGGAGCGCTATACTGAAATGAACACATCTGACTCGCATGAAGCCCATAATATTGTTTAAATCCATTCACACACTTCAAGCCGATTCTGCTCGCACTGAACTAGGATGATAGCCTTACCTGGGTCCATAATAACTCACTTCTCCTCATAACACGCAAGAACCACCATCATAGAGGGGACAACACCCCACAATCCACAACAAAGATGAATTGGACGCCTTTTAGGCATAAATTCTCAAAAAAACAACATTACACTTCCTTATACTCAATCTAAATCTTCAATCCAATCAGTGACTACATGTCACACTCATACGATATTCCCGTGGTCATTCTCCCACGTCCTTCCACACAGGGTAACAGGTCTGCACATCCATACCGCCGACCATACTGACACTGTAAAACAAATCAAGAACCCATGACCAGGATGCAAAGCCTCTTTCATCAAATACCGATCTCAGGTGACACTGAAAACAACACCAGCTTACTCTAAACATTCAAATCCCTTTTTCTCGCTCATCTGAGCTCATGACATCCTTGTTAACACCGAACCGCAATCTCGATCCTTACTTCCTGTTACATACCATTTACTACACCTAACATGCCAATATGGGATTGCGCAAGAATTCCATCATAACTCCTGAACCACTAATAGGGGGAACACTTCATCATATAGAAACCTTTTACTTACCTCAATTCAAGAGAACCATAACAACACACAAGTGAATTCTCACAATCACATGCAAATCCTCGAGTAGTGGTCTATACCACCATAAACCTTCCGGGATCCGCCTACACCTGACAGGCCATAGTACTTGAATGCTTCCAAATAAAGTCCATTACGGCGGCCGACAAGCCTCGCACGCACTGGCACAAACCTCATGCATAACTTAATCACATTGAAGGAACTGATCACTGCCGTACATGTGCCATTTCAACCATGGCTAACCAGTCTATCTTTTTTTAATCATCCTTAATTGCCTCAGAAATAATAGTAACCCCATTTAACTCATAGCAAACTCAATCCTCACTCATCCCGAGTGGCCTTGATTCACGAGATTGTGCTGTCTAAATCCCGCAAACTATTTCATACCCTCCTGATAATCTTTCTACGATCCAGAGTTTATTTCTCTCAATCCTCCAATACTCTTCTGCACGCTAAAAATAAAATAGAATACTCCAACCATTTTCCTTTCTCAGAAATTACGCTACAGAAGCTCGATTCTTAATCATACTGCTTCCTGAAACCCTTAAACACCACATTTTTAACTTCGAATTCATTAGGACCACTATTGAGAGTTACCCACTCTGACTCTCCCCGAATACAATCAACTCCAAGGCTCTTTTAGCACATGAACGCCTTCTCAATGAAGTACATGACTGAGTCACTACCCTTACAACTCGCCTATGCATTAAGCATAAATTCTGAATCTTCCAAAGCCTAACCCTGGTCTAACAGGGCCAACTGTTGCACACATTTATCAAATCCCATGCGCAATTACCATTTTACTCCTTTCCCCTTAGCTGTAATAACTCGCCAATACGCCGACAATCCGTGACCCCATGAGAATATAATATTGTAACCCAATCGCAGGCGGTGGAACTCTCCCACTTATCCTGAAGCTACTCCTTGCACCACTCTGGACCCCACCGAAATTCTTTCTTCTTTGCTGACATGATCTTGCCCAACCAATCCGTCAAATCCTCCTAAGTTCTTCTGTTAGCACTCCCTGAATACTCAAATTCTCTAGCATCATTCACATATTCGGCCTCCTACCGAATAGCCACTAAAATTCCTCGCAGAAATTTTCCAACCGCACGACCGCTAACCTGCTCATAGGAGTTAACCCACCTGTGGAAATTACATCTAACACCTTCCAATGACGATGTACTGCACACTCTCTACAACATCAATACCCCATCCTAAGCATGTTCTCATTCACCAACTTTACCAGTTCGTCCGCTCCTCATGGACATCTACTAAATGCGCTACAATATCTTCTAATTCACCACTATGCTGCCGCTCTCCCACTTTGGTCAAACTCCCCCTCTACGCGACTTCTCGACTTCCGCTCCTTACACCTGGCCTCTTAGAAATGGAACCACTACCTAGCACTTCTCACATATCTTCCTTCATCGTATGTTGCCCAGTTGTTGCCTCAATTTAATATCATTCTCTGTAGCACTTAAACCAGTAGATCACCACAACCTTAGGCCTTCACGAAGATCATCTTTCTCGAGCCGCATTCATTAGAAATACTTATTCAATATTGAACCACCGCAAACCACGATCTCTGACAGCCACTTCTTCAATACTTCTTCACAATACTCTGACCCTATGCAACCGAAGAAACTAT
The DNA here is from genome assembly GCA_005239495.1 of Nicotiana undulata. Lineage (NCBI taxonomy): Eukaryota > Viridiplantae > Streptophyta > Magnoliopsida > Solanales > Solanaceae > Nicotiana > Nicotiana undulata. The sequence goes on from MDKH01162823.1 coordinate 2,589, forward strand.
AGCACCGGCGAACTTAACACATTCTATTCGATCAAAGACGACGATATCACATCACATGTGAATACTCCACCTCACTTGAAAACACCAAGTCTTACTACTTTATCACCCAAACTTGAACATTCATAGTCCAATCGCCCTTCCTCTGCAGGAACTTAAATACTGAAATCTCGAAATCACGCCCTAAGAAGATCTCATTTTCAAGTCATTCACTGCCCCGACGTATGGGCAAGCTTCCCATCACTACGCTGATACCGTGAGGTGACCAATCATAATGACCTGAGCATAGCCTCAAAGCTCTCAGAAACACAGCTACTGAGTTGAACAACATAATATCCTTCTGCAGAGCAACGACAATAGCCCCAATCAACTTCGCAGGGAGAAACATCCCGCACCCCATCTTAGGTACCATTACAATTCCACAATTCCCGATTTATAGCAAGCACTTCGCGACTTATAAGATTGAGTAAGAAGAAATGTAGGCATAAGCCTCAAAGGAATCAAATCGCACGATGAGGAATCAAGAAGGGAAGTACTCCTACAGCCCTGTAGCCTCTCGAAGATAAGTACAGACGTCTCCGTACCGATCCGCAAGACTCTACTAGACATGCTCATGACTCGTGAAACCTAAGGGAACCTAGTTCTCTGATACCAAGTTGTCACGACCCAATATCCATAAGGTCGTGATGGCGCCGGACACCACTGTTAGGCAAGCCAATCATTAAATGGTTAAGTTAAATTTCCTGTTTTAGCATTTTTGAAATCATTACCTTTCACTTTATTACATAATAACTTAATAAAATTCGCTAAGTAAATATGATAGTTTAATATTCCATTTTAATAAAATACAACCCAAACACATCCCAGAACCCGGTGTCACAAGTGCACGAGCAAATTTCTAAGAATTAAACAGATACTACAATGCTTGTCCGAATACAATTGGACAAGGAATTTAAAATAAAAATAAATACATCTGAGGGAGACTCTGTCAGCTGCGTATCGCCTCCGGATGATGCAGCTCGCCTAAGTCTCCAAGCTAGCCACATCGCTGTGAAAGTACCTATGCGATAAAAATGCACATCAAGTGTAGCATGAGTACGAAAACGACATGTACTCAGTAAGTATCCCTCCTAACCTCATAGAGGTAGTGACGAGAGGTCAAATTAGACACTTGCTAGAAGTCAATTTCGTATAATCAAGTGAGAGACTTAGCGGGAATATCGTAGGCAATTTAATAAAATCAGAGATAAGTAATATCAACTTCTTTCACATTTAACACTTTAAATCTTTGTCATTTGAGTTGGCAATGTAAAACTTCATAGGCCAATAAGCAGGTAATAATTACAGAAAATACGTAGCAATTATCATGTGCAAGAAATGCCGAGGGTCGAACGACGCGGGCCAACAATAATAAAATGTGCACTGTCGAAGGGTCGAACGGCTCGAACCATAGATGCATCTATTTTTTCCCGCTCGCGAATCGATCACGCGACGCGGTCATATATAAATAATAGAGTTATCCTGCTCGCGAATCATACGTGCGATTCAGGAACCCATAGATACACATATTCACTAAATAAGTTCACATTTTTATCAAGAAAGCAGTTACTCAAGAAAGTGGTAAAATTCTCTTTCTAAATGATTAAGAAAGTAAATTCTAACCTTCTTTGGTAATCAATTACTAATTCGATAGCATTAACAGTCTAATATTATTGGCATGATCACAAGTACAACACATAAGGCATGCTAGTGGGTCCTAGACTACCCGGACATAAGCATAATAGTAGCTACGCACGGACACTCGTCACCTCGTACGTACGTAGCCCCCGCAAATAGTAGCACATAATTAATTGGTTCACCTATGGGGACAATTCCCCCTCACAAAGTTAGAAAGGAGACTTACCTCGCTCCGAAATTCCATAACCGGCTTCCAAGCCCTTCCGACGACTCCAATTGATGCACAACGCCCCAAAACTATTCAAATAACGGGCAAACCAAAAACATTTCACTCTAATACTTGTAACAATTCAAATTATATAAGTTCCCAACTCCGCTCGAAAAGTTGACCAAAATACTCTAGGGCTCACGTGCCCGGATTTCGAAATTTCTCGAAGATAAATTCTACCCATAGCTTTACTAACTCAAATATACAATTTTCTCTAATTTTCATGCTCAAATTCATGGTAAAAGTCCAAAATTTCAAACTCTAGGTCTCCCCCAAAAATTCCAAATTTATACTAATTTTCCATGTCTAAATCCATGTTAGATCACATATTTAACTCAAAAATAGGTAGAAATCACGTACCTAGTGTTGCTTGGTGAAAATCCCTCCTTGGGATCTCCAAAATCATCCAAGCCAAATGAAAGAAATGGGCCAAAACTCGTTTTTAAAACAATCTGCCTAGGCTTCATCGAGTTGTACCTTGCACTATGCAGGTTGTACATCTTATTACAATTTTCCCTGTTGTACACCTTTTGTTAAAACGCCCATAACTCCTTGTAGAAATATCCAAATGACAAACGGTTTGAAGATTTAGAAACTAGGCTGGAAGATATTTCATTTGATAGGACGTACACCATATAACTCTTTTTATATTCCGAGATATGAGTTTCCAAAGTCGGCTCCATGCATTAGTAAATGCTGTCGAAACAGCTTCACCAGCCATCTTCAATCGATCATAACTTTCTGATCAAATATCCAAATCATGAATGGTTTAACTTTCTGTAAACTAGAATGCAGGGTCTACAACTTTTATGTTTTGCAAATATTCAGATTCTTTATATATTTTTATATATATGCCTCCAAAATCAGCTCCACGATGCACCAGCTGCTGTCCAAAAGTGCAACAGAAATATCCGCAATCCACCCGAGGCCCTCGGGACCTTAACCAATTACACCAACATGTCCTAAAACATGATACGAACTCGCTCGAGGCCTCAAATCAAATCAAACAATGTCGAAATCATGAATCGCAACCCAATTCAAGCTTAATGAACTTTAGAACTTGAAACTTCCACATTCGATGCTGAAACCTATCAAATCACATCCGATTGACATCAAATTTTGCACAGAAGTCACATGCGACATTACGGACCTATTCCAACTTCCGAATTTGGAATCTGACCCCGATATCAAAAAGTCAAACTCTCGGTCAAACTTCTCAAAACCCTTCAAATTTCTATCTTTAGCCAAATGACTTCAAAATGACCTACGGACCTCCGAATTCACTTCCGATCGCGCTCCCAACTCCAGAATCACCATACGGAGCTATTCCCAAACTCGAAATCCCAAACGGACATCAATAACACCAAAATGCACTTCAACCCAGACTTATGAAATTCATTCTAAAATGCTAACTTTCACAATATACGTTGAAACGCTCTCGGGTTATCCAAAACCCGATACGGACATACGCCCCAGTTCGAAATCATCATACGAACCTGCTGGAACCTTCAGATCCTAATTCCGAGGTCGTTTACTCCAAATTCCAATCTTAGTTGATTCTTCCAACTTAAGGCTTCTGAAATGAGAATTTTCTTTACAATTTGACTCCGAACTTCCCGAAATTCAACTCCGACCATGCCTACGAGTCATAATACCTGAAATGAAGCTGCTCATGACCCCAAACTATTGAACGACACGCTAGAGCTCAAAACGACATGTCGGGTCGTTACATAAAGGTGTTGTGAAAGGCTTGGCCTGAATTGTGAATGTTTTTGATAAACAAATAATAATTGATTGTGATAAGGGGGTGAAATTGATTTTGATAAGGGGGTGAAATTGATTGTGATAAGGGTGGAGAAATTGATAGTGATAAGGGTGGGTAAATGATTGTGATAAGGGTGGACAGGTGGGATCGGGTTGCACGCCGCAACAAGACAGTGATAAGGGTGAATAATTATATTTTACTGATTTTAAATACAAAGATTTGGAAATTCTTGTTTTAATCTACGGTTTTTCTTATATTTTGTACATGTTGTTATTTTAAAGTAAAGTTGGAAATTTGGAAATTTATTCGAGGATTGGTTATAGCTGAGACCTGGAAAAGGTGACGGAGTTATCTTAATTTGTTGTTGCAGTTGTTATTATTTACTTGTTTTAGATTTCTTTCTTGCTTTATTATTTGTTATTGTCACGTGTTATATTGTTAATGCCCCGCCGTAGCCTCGTCACTACTTCGTCGAGGTTAGGCACGACACTTACTCAGTACATGGGGTCGGTTGTACTGATACTATACTCTGCACTCTTTTGTGCATATCCAGGTACCGACCAGCAGTAGAGATATTTAGAGCAACTTCCTAATTCTTTTCCGGAGACACGAGGTATATCTGTCGGCGTTCGCAGATCCCGATTGTCTTCTCTATATTATTTAGACTACTGTTTTATTTGATCCAAAACAGTTATACGTTATTCCTTTCAGCCCACTATTTGTAGCATTCTTTAGTAGTTCGTGAACTGTGACACCAGACCCTGGGGTAGTTTTTGAGTTATTTATATAATTAGTTCGTGGCTCGGTTTATTTAATTGTTTATTCGTTTATATTTGGAATCATTCATTAAAAACCATTAAATTTAGTTTACTTTAGATTACTTTATCATGTCTAAATGAAAAATTTATGCAAAGTAGTTGATTGAACTCTAATATTGGCTTGCCTAGCGAGTGTGATGTTAGGCGCCATCACGATCCTTAAAGTTGGGGAAATTGGGTCGTGACACCAGGACCCAAAAAAATGGGCATGGCGAACGCTAGGACCCACCCGCGAACGCGAAAGCTTCGCGAACGCGATAAGGAAATGAAGCTCACCCTCCCCCTTCTCCTAAGCCCTTTTCCTTGCGCGAACGCTGGCAATGGGTTGGAACGCGAAGAGCAACCACAGTTCCCACCTGTTTTCCTTCTCCGCGAACGCGACATTACCCTCACGATCACAATGAAGGAAACCAGAACCAACAACGCTAGATTTTTGGACTTAGCTCCAGGTGGTCTGAAACTGACCCGAGCTGCCTGGGACCCCGTCCATATATACCAACCAGTCCGTAAACATAGTACGGACCTGCTCAAACTCTCGAAACTCGTAAAACAATATTAAAACTAAGAATCGTACCCCCAAACCCAATTGAATCAAATTATGAGCTTCAAGCTTTTCAACTTACTCCGAACGCGCCGAATCATACTTAGACTGCTCGTAATGACATCAAATTTTGTGTACAAGTCATAAATCACCGTACGAAACTATTTTCAAGCTTGGAATTTCAAACACGTCTAGATAACACCAAAGTCTACTCCAAATCAAATTTAAAGAACTAGAATGCCTTCAATGTGCCAACTCTCAACATTAAGCGACGAAATGCTCCCGGGTCATCCCAAACTCGATCCGAGTATACGCCCAAGTCCCAAATGATCATACGAACCTATTGAAATTTTTAAATTCCGGTTCCGAGGTCGTTTACTAAAACCGTTGAACACCAACAAGTTACATAACCTCGGACTCACTTGAGGTATCAAATCACATCAAACAACGCCGAAACTACGAACCGCTACATGAATCGAACTTATGAACTTTCAAATCTTCCAACTTCTAAAACTCGCGCCGAAACCTATCAAATCAACCCGGGATGGCGTCAATTTTTGCAAGAAAGTCCCAAATGACATAACGGAGTTGTTCCAACTATCAGAATCGCATTCCAACCCCGATATCACCAAAGTCAACTCTTGGTCAAACCTCTCAACCTTCCAAACGTCAACTTTTCCAATTTCCGCCGAAATGCTTCAAATTACCCTACGGACCTCCAAATCCGGACGCACGACTAAGTCCAAAATTATAGGAAGCTGTTGAAATCATCCAAAATCCATTTCGGAGCCGTTTACACAAAAGTCAAATTTCGGTCAACTCTTACCGCTTAAGCTTCCAAAACTAGAATCCTTCTTCCGATTTAACTCCGAATCATCCGTAAACTGAACTTGGCCACGTACACAAGTCAATACATATAATACGAAGCTGCTATAGACCTTATGCCGCCGAACTGAACTTAATTTCTCAAAATGATCGGTCGGGTCGTTACAGATATGGTACTTCAGGACCAAGTAGCTCTTCATTCTTTTCTTGAGGTCGGAATAGATCCTTATTCACATCAAGTGATCGAAAAACCATTGGAGTACTTAATGAATGTACAACATCCTTGTAAAATCGTTTCAATACCTTTTCTATGTAGGTATATTGATGAACAAAAATCTCGTTATCCATATGTTCAATTTGCAAACCGAGACATAATTTTGTCTTTCCGAGATCTTTCATCTCGAATTCCTTATAAATAATTTCGTTTCTCCTAGGCAACTCGTCCACGTCTGCAAGATGCTTGACGGCGTCGACGAGTTTTTCCAGCATGAGTTCGTTCCTTTTGGAGTTCTGTAGAAGTTCGAATAAGGTTTATGTCATCGACATATATGGAAAGTACAACAAATTCCGATGGTGTTTTCTTTATAAAAACACATGGACAAATGACATAATTTATATAACCTCTTTAATAAATACTCACTAAGATGGTAATACCACATTTGGCCTGATTGCTTTAGACCATACAAAGATCTTTGCAATTTGATTGAAAATATTTCTCGAGACTTTGAATTATGTGCGTCAGGCATTTAAATCCCTCGGGAATTTTCATGTATATCTCATTATCAAGTGAGCCATAAAGGTAGGTTGTAACCACGTCCATTAAATGCATGTCAAGCTTTTCATGGACAGCAAAATTAATGAGATAACGAAATGTTATTGCATCCATAACAGGTGAATATGTCTCTTCATAATCGACACCAGACCTTTATGAAAATCCTTGTGCAACAGGGCGTGCCTTATATCTTTGTACCGCATTTTTCTCATTTCTCTTACGTACAAAGACCCATTTATAGCCAACGGGCTTAACGTCATTAGGTGTTTGGACTACAACCCCAAAAACTTCATGTTTCGCAAGTGAATCCAACTCAGATTGGATTGCTTCTTGCCATTTTGGCCAATCACGTCTTTGTCGATATTCTCCAATAGATTGAGGTTCAAGATCTGCACTATCTTGTACAATGCTAGATGTAATATTATATGCAAAGACATAATCCACCACTATATCCAATCGATTCAAATTTATCTCAATATCGACTAAATTTATTGATAGTTCCTTATTTTTTTTAGTCTCAGGCTCAGTGATTTCTTCATGAATCTCATGATTGGTTATATCGTAGATTTCTTCATGATCGTAGTGTCATCTTGATCATTTGTTTTCCTTTTTCTAGGATTTCGATCCTTAGAACCCAAAGGTCTGCCACATTTTAGGTGTGTTTTTGACTCATTAGCTATGACACTAGAAGATTCTCCAACAGGGACATCAATACGGATTGGAACATTCTTTGCATGGATATGTGATTTTGTTATCCTTTTCAGATCCATAAATGCATCTGGTATTTGATTAGTTATTTTCTGTAGATGGATAATCTTTTGCAACTCTTTTTCACAAATAGAGGCACATGGATCAAGATGAGACAATGATTGATTTTTCCAAAAAAAAATCTGTTTGGTTTCACCAATTTCTCTCCCTAATTCTGGGAAAAGTGTCTCATCGAATCGACAGTCTGCAAATCGAGCAGTGAACAAATCCCTAGTTATATTTCGAGGTAGCAAATAATGGAGGGAGATTCAAACCCAACATATATCTCTAACCTTCTTTGGAAACCCATTTTGGTGCGATATGGCGGTGCTACAGGCACATATATTGCACATCCAAAAAATCTTAAATCAGAGGTTCATGACCCAAAACTAATTGCAACAGGGAATATTTATGATAATTTGTGTGTCTGAGATGAACTAGCATTGCTGCATGCAAAATGGCATGACCCCAAACAGAAGTCGGCAACCTCGTTTTCATAAGTAACGGTCTTGCTATTAATTACATACATTTAATCAAAGATTCTGCAAGGCCATTTTGAGTCTGAACATGAGCTACAAGACGTTCCACTTTTATCTCAATTGATAAGTAATAATCATTAAATGCTTGGGATGAAAACTCAGCAGCATTATCAAGTCGAATAAACTTAACTAGATTGTCGAGAAATTGTGCCCGTAATCAAATTATTTGTACCATTACTTTTGCAAATGCGATGTTGCATGATGACAATAGGCACACATGAAACCATATAGAAGATGCATCTATTAAGAACATAAAATATCTAAACGACCCACTATGTGGGTGAATAGATCCACAAATGTAACGACCCGACCGGTCGTTTTGCGTATTAGGACCCAGTTCCCCTAAATGAGACTTTTCATAGAGACTTTGTGTGATTTATGACTTGCGGGGACGGGTGGTTCGGGAGTTGGGAGTGTTTAGCGTGCTATAGGAACCCTCGGTTCCTTAAGGTTGGCCTTTTTGGCCAAGTTTGACTTCGGTCAACATTTGGAGCAAACGACCTCGAAATCTAGTTCTGATAGTTTCAGTAGCTTCGTATGATGATTTCGAACTTAGGCGTATGTTCGGAACAGATTTTTGATGACCCGGGAGCATTTCGGCACCCAATATAGAAATAAGAATTTCCTTAAGTTTGAAATTTGGTTTGGAACGTGATTTTTAGTTATCGAGGTCCGAACGGAATTCCGAGACCGGGAATAGTTATGTTATGTCATTTATGACTTGCCTGCAAAATTTGGTGTCATTCCGAGTAGTATAGGTCGGTCCGGCGCATCGTTATAGAAATCAAGAACTTGGAGTTCTTAAATTATGATTCTAGGGGTTTTGGGATGTGATTTTGAGTTTTAGCGTTGTTTTGAGTGTTTCGAAGGCTTGAGCGAGTCAGTGTTACGATTTGGGACTTGTTGGTATATTTGGACGGGGGCTCGGGTGGGCCCAGGTGCCTCTCGGGCACCAAACGGGGCTAAAAACCAGCTGATGCAACTGCTGGTGCACCTGATCTGGTGTGACCGCAGGTGCGGTTGCCCAGTCGTAGGTGCGGGACCGCAGGTGCGACCCCAGGCGAGGTCCCCATTTCTCGCAGGTGCGGACAAAGGTCCGCAGAAGCGGAACCGCAGGTGCGATCATCCCTCCGCATGTACGACCCCATCCCCACTCGTCCAGTTCCGCAGGTGCGAGCCCCAGCTCGCAGGCGCGAGACCGCAGGTGCGGTCCTCGAGCCGCAGGTGCGGAATCCATGTAGGCCAGGCAGTGTGTTTTCATTTAAAACTCGGTATTTTACCCATTTCTTTCATTCTTCACCTCCATTAAAGACTTGGGAGCTTGGGGAAAGAGGTTCCACGACCTAGCTACTGATAAGGTAAGTTAATTCCACTTTAGTACTAGTTTAATACATGAATTACTAATTGAATTATCTACTAAATCATTGAAAATTCAAGAATTGGGTAGTAACTTAGGGTTCTTGAGGAAAATGGTGAATAACTCATTTATTGCCATGAATTTAAGTAAAAATCGTATGTTAACGATCCTTAGGCTACGGGTGAGTGATTCCTTCGAGAATTTTCGGAAATTGAATGTGCGGGCCCGGGGTTGAATTTTGGGAATTCTTCAAGAATGTTGAATTTATTGAATGAATAGGATAATTTCCCTACTTTGAGCATGAATTGATATAATTCTATAACATTTGGATAGTTACGAGTCCTCGGGTGTAGAGTTCAGAGTTTCGGACGCATTCTTGGTCTGAGAGATAGATTCGACACGAGGTGAGTCTCCTTTCTAACCTTGTAAGAGGGAACTGTCCCCGTAGGTGATATGTACGCTATGTATAATTATTTTTGGGGCTACGTACGTACAAAGTGACGAGAGTCCGTACGTAGTAGCTATTATTGTTACGTTCGGGTAGTTAGGCCCACAGCATGCCTTATATTCTTCCTGGTAATGAATTATATGTATGAATTCCTGTTATAGGTTGTATGTTTTCCTTGGGGTTTATGAAACTTGATAATTTGGAAGAAGATGATTAAGGAAAGGAAATGTTAAGGTTATTGTGTGTGCATGTGACCGCTTCGCAATTTACATTCCGCGAGCGGAGTGTGATTATCCACTCTCATGGGAGCGGGCCGTATGCCACGGCGGACTGAAAGGTGCACTTATGGTTCAGACCGTTCGACCCTCGGCAGTGTACCGATGAGATGGTACTATGGTAAGAATGCACTTATGGGACGGGAGCATAAACATTATCCTTATGACTCCGGCCGGTTGTCTCAATCATGTGTGCGCATGACTATCTGGTACTGATTTTCGTGGTTATTGACTTGGCAGATATTTGGGGGGAAAGAAAGCGGAAATTGTTATTTACTTATAGTAGTTACTTGGATTCATGTTCTTTATACGTATTTGTTGTTCACTCTCTTACATGCCTATCGTTTTTTTCATTATACCCTGTTATATTATATTGTTGGACCTTAGTGAGTGTCAAGTCGACCTCTCGTCACTACTTCTTCGAGATTAGACGGGATACTCACTGGGTACATATTTATTTATGTACTCATGCTGCACTTTTGTACTTAACTGTACAGGTTCTGAGGCAGGTACACCTGGTTATCAGACCGGGGCAAGATATTGACTGTAGCGGATCTGACTTCACGGTGAGCTGCTTCTCCTGGCGATCCTCAGGCAGCACCATGGAGTTTCTTTTGCTTTTGTTCCCGTCTACTTATTTCAGACAGTGGGATTGTATATTCTATCTTTTGTATATCCAGTTGGTATGCCCGTGATACTCATGACACTAGTTTGTCACGACCCAGAATCCTAATATGAGTCGTGATGGCGCCCAACGACGGGGTTAGGCAAGCCAACGCAAACTACACCAAGTGCTACCCTTCCTATTTAATTAAACAAGTCAGAGATTTCCAGTTATAACAACTAACATGATACTAGCCTTGAGTGAAAGTAAGTCATAGTAGATACAAAGC
>ML267710.1:0-17679 GCA_005239495.1 Nicotiana undulata
CCCCCACCAGCCCTTTTTTTAACGAATTTAAATTTTTCGCATTATTTCGGTCGCCGTGATCAATGAGAAATAAATAAATAAATGAATGTTCTTTACCAATAATTAAATAAGAGATATGAAATTTCATGTTTCTCTCTGGCATTAAAAAGAAATTGTATCAAAAGAATCTAAACAAATCATGTTATATTTTATTAAGAATAAAATAGGATTAATATGCTCAGACAGTTTCAAACATATAAGCATTTCTTTTAAACAAATTATAAAAAGAGCGTGACATGAAATAAAAAAGGAAATAATTAATTAATTAATTAATTATATCATAGCTAAATTGTTTATAAAATCGAAAAAGGACAAATTAAAAAGGTATGGGAATTCTTTTCTCGTTTTCAACCCCTATTTTCTTGGTGGATCTTCCAGCAATAATTATTAAATTCCAACCACAAACAAGTAGCAAAACGACATAGTTTCATACTGAAATCAAGGACAATATTGTCATTTCATCATATTACATCTACTAAGGGTCAACGGACTCCAAACCAGAATCAAATGCAGCCAAATGCAAATAACCAAAAAGAAAAAGAATACAAATGTATAATATGGAGAATGAGGAGAGATAAATTTAATTACGACTAAAAATAATTGGCAAATATATATATATATATATAGTTAATATATAAATATATTTAAACGTATATAACTAATATATATTTTATGTATATATGTAAAAAATAAATACAATAAATTCAACGGACTATTTGTACGAAAAATCCCAAATTCATATCTTTTGCGGTGGTTTTTTTTCGAACTATGTATGAACGCGGGATGTCATATACACTGAATTTTTTTTTAAATCCCAAAGTCATAAGGCCATATAATTATTGTTCTTGTCCCCTACCTTTTTTTTGTGTGTTTCTTTATCATTTTCAAGGGAGAGAAATACCCATTCATTTACAAATCAATTAGGAATATAAAAATATAACATATTAATTTAGGTTACATATATATAGTAATGCCAAGATTCAGTTAGGAAAAAGATAAATATTTTTGATTTTCTTTTATTGTTTTTGGAGAAACACATTGAATTGTACTTAATAATTTGTGAAGTTTTGTGTTGTTAAAGTATTAGGAATACTAGTAAAGATGGTGTTCTTTTTACGGCTTGTTTGGATGGTTGTTACATATCGTTTCATAATGTATCACATTGTATTTATATTGTATTATATCGTTTGATGAATACAATGTTTGGATAGGTTGTGTCGTTTGTTGTCGTTTTATGATATCACACACACCAATATGAAGAATAAACTTGTAATATTATTTAAAAAAAAGTATGATACGGTATATAAAAAGGTAGAGTAAATGGTAAAATAAAATTATTTAATAATAATGAAGGGTGAGATTGAGAGGAAAAGACAAGGTAACGACGCGACCACACCAAATCGGTCGTTACATAAAGTGACATATTTCGTCATTACGTAACGACGAAGTTAACGATACGATACAATAAATTTTAAGTAATAATCAAAACAAACATCGCATTTAAAGTAACAATACAATAGGTAACAACCATACAAACAAGCTGTTAGTTAAAAAAATGTACCTCAAGAGTCAAGGTTTTCGTCCATAATATTCTAGCAAAAATTGTTAAAAGAAAAAAAAAATCAAAGAACTTTTATCTATTAAAAAAATTAATCACCTTCGTAAATATTTTTGAACTTTTAAATATAAATAGAGAAATGCTATAACGAGCTTTCAAGAGTAGGGTATAAATGGATATTTTTTTAGTTTTTCACCCGATGTTCCATGTTAATATTGGGACCAAACTAAATTCGTATTACCGACGGTAAAATCCGACATTGAGAGCAAACCAATCCTTAGTTGCTATTGCTGTTACTATTATTTTTGTTGTTGCTATTGCTATTACTTTTTTCGGTTTATGCTTTACTAGTATTATTTTTCTGGCATTTTTGTTGGTATTTACATGTTTCTATTCTTCCTCTCAAGCCGGGGATCTTTCGAAAAAAGACCTCTCTATCTTCCCAGGGTAGGGACATTATCTTCCCGACCCACTTGTGTGATTCTACTGAATTGTTGTTGTTATAGAGCAAATCAATCCTTAAAAAAGAAACTTCATACTCAAAACTCGAAAGAAATTATAGATACTATGAATATAGTTTATATTAATTCTTATTTAATGGAATTATAAGTAACAAATAGTGGTAACAAAATGGTTAAAAGAAAACAGTTAACCACCCATATTATTTACTAAAAAATGGTTGGATAATGAACTTTTAAAACGGGATAAATATAGATAAAAATCATATTATCCATTTAGAAAATATATAACGAATGAGTTTAACTTTTACGTTTGCAAAACCTTAAATTGGGATTTCCTCAAATTTGGGAGACTAGAAACTTTTCCAAAACTGATCATATTCAAGAAGTCGTGAATAATATTGTTACCCATGTTATCCGTCTGTTAATCCGTATTAAATATGAGTCGGATCAGATAATCAATCCATTTTTTCATTACCCGTTTCAACCGGAACAATACCTCACTCACAAATATTTATATGTAATTGCGTCATAAATGATTTGATTATAAAAATAATTTTTAAAATAATTTTTTACTTTTTAGTTTTTTTTTAATGCGATATAATACTTATCATAAGTTTTTATTTATAATTATCTTATAAGTGATATAATTATATAAATATATTTTTTTATCTTATCAGTGTTAAGAACTTATCTTTATTATTTTTGGCATGATCCAATATTATGAACAATTTCTTAAACCGTCAGCACCAAATAACTTTATCTTGTCGTTTTCCTTTTTTATATGTTTTTGGTTTTGTGTTTCAATTATATACATATAGATTCAGATACTTCTGAGTTCTCTCTCTCTCTCTCTCAGCTCCAATCATTCTCTCTCTCTCTTTGGGCCAATTTTAGTTCTGGGTTTCTTTCCCTTTCTCTCTCTCATCTCTCTCTCTCTCTCTCTGACAAAAGGAAGTGAAAGTGTAGAAGTAAACAATTCCTCTTTATCTTTGCTGCTCCCTCACCTCTTGGAGACTTCTATTTTTTCTCTCTATTTTTTTTTTTGGTAGTGTGCGATCGTCCTAATTTTGTCCACTTGCTACTACCCTTCTATGAGGTAATCCCTTTTTTGGCTTTTTTATTACTGTTAAATGTTTCTATATTTGGAAAATTTCAAGTGGGTGTTCAAGTTCTTGCTTTAATTCATTGAATTTCGTGTGTTTATGTGGCTGATTATGTTATTCTATTAAAAAAAAATGTGTAATATTTTTTGGGTTTAGGCTAATTTTAGTTTACAGGTATTAATGTTGTAATTAATTTCTTTTAGTGTTTCTTTGTGAGTTTGCTTTTGTGCTTTGATTATTATCAATGTTTTTATTTTTGGAAAATTTTAAGTGGGTGTTCAAGTTCTTGCTTTAATTCATTGAATTTCGTGTTTTTTATGTGGCTGATTATGTTATTCTTGAATTTTAATGTAAAAAGTTGTAATCTTTCTTGGGTTTCAGCTAATTTCAGTTTACATCAATTATTTGTTTAGTGTTTCTTTGTGACTCTGCTTATGGGGTTTGATCAGTTTCATTAATTATGACAGTAAATTGTTTCTATATTTGGAATTTTTAAGTGGTATTCAATTTCTTGCTTAAATTCATTAAATTTCTTGTCTTTGGTTGGCCTACTGTGTTATTCTTGAATTATAGTGTAAAAAGTTTTAATCTTTTTTGGGTTTCAGCTAATTTCAGTTTACATTGGAGGTATTATTTATTATGTCAGTTAAATCTTTCTATTTGTGGAATTTTTGGGTGGAGTTAAGTTCTTGCTTAAATATATTCAATTTCTTGTTTTGGTGTGGCCAATTGTGTTGTGCTTTGCTATTAATTGTAAAAAGTTGTAATTTTTACGGTGTTTCGGTTAATTTTACTTTACATGGGAGGTAATAATGTTTAACTTAATTGTTTGTTTAGTGTTTCTTTGTTAGTTTGCTTTTTTGCTTCGATTAGTTTCACTAATTATGACGCTTAGATGTTTCTATTTTTGGAAAATTTAAGTGGGTGTTCAAGTTCTTGTTTAGATTCAATAAATTTCATGTATTTATGTGGCTGTTTAGTTGTAAAAAGTTGTAATCTTGTATTGTGGGTTTCCCAAAGCATTGAACTTCAAGTTAAGAATTAGTGGCTGTGATTTTTATTAGTGTTCTCATTACATACGTTGCTATGTTGATAACGATATTGGTAATTCGGGGTTTTGGGTTGATTTCAGTTGACAAGGGAGGCAATAATGTTGAAGTCAGTTGTGTTTCTAGTGGTTACTAATCAATAATATGCCTAATTGCAAGTTTTGAAACTCTTAATGCTATTATACTAATTATTCATGTCGGTTTTTACTTGCTTTGGAACTTCTGAGAACTGATTTTGTTTGTTAACTCATATATGTCCAAAGACCTTTGGGTTAACTTGATGTGAACGGCTCACTTTCTCCTACAAAGACTAATATTTACTTTTTCCCCGTTCTTTGGGTTCTAAAGCACAATACTTTCTCCCATATATAACTGTCAAACAGACCTTTCTTTCTATAAAAATTCATATACATACGCATTATATAAGAGATTTGCTTACTTCTTCTGCTCCTTGCCAACTATCGTTGTGCTCTTTGTATGTATATTATGTGTTATGCCCCTTACCTTGCCAAGTTTACTGAAGGAGTTCTATCTGATATTATTCGGTAAATCGCATGTGTAGCACTTAATACTTTAGTTCTAGGCACTTACCCTTTTGGATCATGCTTCTCATGGCATTTTATTTCTAAATCATATTTGCAGGAACTGACTAGATGGAGAAGCCGTTAAAGAAACCTATGTCAGAAGAATCTGAAGGTAAAACTGTTTTATTCTTTTAGCTTATGAAAAGTATATGCCAGTTTTGGCACAATTTTGTTATGCTTTCGATGAATTCACATCTTTCATTGTTTTATGATCTGAATAGCTGCTTCAGCAAAGATTTCTTGTAAAGAGAAGAACGCTTGGGCTATTCCCCTCGGATCTGCAGCGTATCACGCATCAACTGATACAAGCTTGTTTTCTTGCTCACTGCCTGTGCTGCCACATGCGAAACGTGAGTATAATCTTATTTTCAATTGTCTTTTTGTCCTTCAATTTGGACCAAATTGTTTTTAACTGGTTTTGCTGATGTGCAGTAAACTTCAATGAGTCTGAGAACTATGGTCAATCCGTTGATGATAACTCACCTAGCTTAAGCAAGCATCAAGTGGAAGATAAAATTAAAGATCCGTTAGAAGAGGTTGAGCCAAGTCCAGTCGGGTTCTTGCTTCCAGGTGATGAAGACGAGCTACTAGCAGGCTTAATGGATGATTTTGATCTTAGTGGATTGCCGACGCAGGTGGAGGATTTGGACGATGATTTTTTTGGCAGTGGAGGACTCGAAATGGAACCTGAGGATCAAAATAATTTGCTTAATGATATTGCAAACTTAAGCATGTCTTATAGTTATCCAAATGGTGCTGCAACTGTTGTCGGGGAACACCCATTTGGAGAGCATCCGTCAAGGACATTATTTGTTCGAAATATTAACAGCAACGTAGAGGACTCAGAGTTGAAATCTCTCTTTGAAGTAATGCTCAACTTACCAGTTTCTTTAAATTTGCCTCTGTTAATTAGCTATCCCTTTTCCGTACTTCCTTTATTGCAGTTGAAATGCTTGTTTCTCATTTTGTTTGTGCAAGAGATATTTTATTTCGGACGACTTCATATGCTTGAACATTGTTCCCATATATAATACTCCCTCCGTTTAAAAAAGAATGAACCTATTACAATTCGGGAGTCAAACAAGGTTTTCTTTGACCATGTTTTTTGCAAATAGTTTTTAAATATTTTGAATTGTTAACTATTGTGACTTATTGTAGTTTTATGTAGTTTCTAAATATGTAAATAATATTTCAAAAAACTTAAAGAATCTACGTCCGAGTTCACACTTAAAATTAGTCAATTTGACCCTCGTACTCCGAAAAGGTTCAAACAAATTGAAACGAAGGGAGTATATCAAGTTGAAACAAATTTGATCTGCTACTTTAGCTTCTCTATAACATTAACTCGATGCTTCCATTTTTGGAGCTTGTTCCTTGTGTTCTTTTTCCATGTCCCACTGCTTAATATTTAAAGAGGGTTTGCACTTCATTCATCGCTGCACTCCTTGATCTATATTGATTCTGATAGGAGTTCTAACCTAGTATTACTATACCTTTTTTTGAAGCAATTTGGTGATATCAGAACTCTATATACTGCATGCAAGCATAGGGGCTTTGTGATGATATCTTACTATGATATTCGAGCTGCTCGAACTGCAATGCGTGCACTACAAAATAAACCCTTGAGACGAAGAAAGCTAGACATTCATTTTTCCATTCCTAAGGTTTGAATTGACATTATGTAGACGTATGCCGACATGTAAGGACAAGTCTAACTATTTTTCTTTATTGCCGCATCCAGGAAAATCCAACAGAGAAAGATATTAACCAAGGAACTCTTGTAGTGTTCAACTTGGATCCATCGGTATCCAATGAGGATCTTCGGCAAATATTTGGGGCGTATGGTGAAGTCAAGGAGGTATCAATTTTACTTAATTGTTCACCGTTACTGCTATCTTACTTTGATGTTTTTGTGTTTATCCGCAATCTTAAACTTTTAAGATTCATTAGTTCATGTTGTATGCAAATTGCAGATCAGGGAAACACCACATAAACGCCATCATAAGTTCATTGAATTCTACGATGTCAGAGCAGCGGACGCAGCTCTTAAAGCATTAAATCGTAGCGACATAGCTGGAAAGCGGATAAAGCTTGAACCCAGCCGACCTGGTGGAGCCCGTCGAAAGTATGTTCTACTTCTGCTTTGAAGAATTTGCCTTTGTGTTCACCTTCGGGTGTAGCTTTGCAATGAAATTTATAAGCTAGGTGTTTTGCCCCAATTTACAAGTGCTTAAGGTTAGACATAAATGAGAAAAAAGAAGTAAACATAAATGCAAAAGAGAAAAAGAAAGTAAAGAGAGAAAAATAATCTCTCTGTTAGTGGATTTCCCAGCCTATCCTTTCCCCGAGAAACCTGTTATCATCACTTTCCATCTGTAGAGGCTGATTAATTTGCTTGGATCAGGAAAAAAGCGTGTTGCATCATTCAGATGGGATGTGATCTATAATGCGAGTTTTTGACCAGTTTGGAAGAAAAATAATTTTTTTTGCATGTCTAGTTTGATGCAGCAACTAAGTCAAGAACTGGAAAGCGATGAAATTCGAACATTTAGGCACTCAGTTGGTTCTCCGGTGGCCAGCTCTCCTCCAGGTATTTCCATTGACATAATAAATGCATTTTTTTAAATTCCTTTTTTTTTATTTTGAATAAGTAACATAACTGCTGATGTTAACCTTGGAGAGTCTATCCTGATAATGGTGTTATATATTCAACAGGCAGCTGGTCAAACTTCGGCAGTCCTGTCGAACCCAACCCTTTGCGAGGTTATAGTCAATCACCTGGTCTGAGAAATCTCAGCCCTGTAAATGGTAATCTTATGCCAGGGCTGGCCTCTATTCTTCCTGGACACCTCTCAAGTCCGAAGATTGCACCTATCGGTAAAGATACCGGAAGGATTGGCCATTTGAATCAGGTAACTACTAGTCCAAAGTTGGCGCAAGGAGTGGGTAATTATCAGCATTCTTTTTCAGTCCCGGAGAGAAATCCAGCTTCAGGCATGGGATCTATGCCATTTGGTAACAACTCTAAGCCATCTGGTACTGCAACACTTTCCGGTCCGCAGTTTCTGTGGGGTAGTCCCCCTATTCACTCGGAGCGTACCGACTCTTCTATCTGGCCAACTTCATCAATGGCACATCCTCCATTTGCATCAAATGGACAAGGACAAGGCTATCTCCATTCACGTAGGCAAGGTTCTTTCCTCGGATCACATCACGTGGGGTCTGCTCCATCTGGAATTCCTCTGGAAAGGCATTTTGGTTTCCCGGAATCTCCTCAGACATCATATGTAAACCCACTTGTATTTGGAAGCGGAGGTTCTACTCATAACAATGGAAGTCAGGTGATGAATATAGGTTCCCTTGGAGCGCTGAACATGGGTGTTGGTCTCGCTGGGAACTTTACTGACAGTGGTTCTCCTAGCTCTAGAATGATGCCATTGACAAGGAATGGGCCTATATTTTCCGGAAATGGCTCTTACGGAGGACTAGGAACAGTTAATGGCGAAGTACTAATTGAACGTGGTCGAAGTCGGAAAATTGAGAGTGGTAATCAGATTGACAACAAGAAACAGTATCAGCTTGATCTGGAGAAGATCAGGAGAGGAGAAGATACTAGGACCACTTTGATGATTAAGAACATCCCAAACAAGTAAGAACTATCGAAATTATAAATCAGAAATATGTGCTTTTTGTTAAGATTTTTTACACTTACACTTTTGTGTTTTTCTTCTTCATTTAAGATACACGTCGAAGATGCTACTTGCAGCAATTGATGAGACTCATAAGAATACATACGATTTCCTCTATTTGCCAATTGATTTCAAGGTAGTTTATTTCTTTCTTTTGTTAACATTTTTTCGATAAATTTATTAGGGAGGGTAGACCTTTTGAGTGACTTGTATATAACATTATACTGAAAGTAGAACTGATTGTTTCACTGTTTTGCTGCTTCAGAATAAATGTAATGTTGGTTATGCCTTCATCAACATGGTGTCTCCTGCACATATCGTCTCCTTTTATGAGGTTAGAGTTCTTTGTTGTTTAATAACCAAAAATTTATCGGGTGAAAATTTTTGGAACCATTTTCGTATGAATTAGTTGAATGTGGTGTATCTCCCTTGTTCAGACTAAAAAAATTGCGCGTTCGTATCTTATCTGGATGTTCTAAATATTTTAGAATGGCCTTATAACCTCAGACACTTGTGCAGGTATTCAATGGGAAGAAGTGGGAAAAGTTTAACAGTGAAAAAGTTGCGACGTTGGCTTATGCACGTATCCAGGGAAAGGTAGCTCTGGTTACTCACTTCCAGAACTCAAGCTTAATGAATGAAGACAAACGGTGCCGGCCAATTCTTTTCCAGTCAGAGGGCCAAGATTCAGCTGATCAGGTAGCTTAGACAAGAGTATAGTTTATCTTTGTATAACCGACAAAACTGCCTTGTTTAAGGTGTAATAACATGATGTTATATCCATAGTTAAACTGACATCGTTGAACTGATTACTTTTTTTGGTTCGTCAGGAAACTTTGCCATCGAGCAATCTTAATATTTGTATTCGTCGGCCTGATGGATCCTATTCGGGAGATTCTCTTGATAGCCCAAAGGGTAGTCTCGATGGGAAGCCGGAGATATTCACTGGAAGCAGCTGACTCTTATTCATAAACGGCGGCAATGGGTTCTAACTGTGAATAGAAATTCGAGTACATAATTTATCAAGGAAGCCATGAAAATTGCATATAGTTGCTTGTGTGTGCTAGTAGTGTCTACTTTTTGGATGAAAGACACTCTAGAGCATGTAAGCCGAATCGTTACCGAGGCAGAGATCATTTTGTTTATATGTAGAATGATGGCAGAATTGATGATCTATTTAACAAAGGGGAGTAAAATAAGGTTTAAGCATTCAGCCAAAGTGTGAAGTTCCTCAGCTGAATATGCCTTGCTAGTTGTTGCAGCAAATGCAGGATTTCTCCTCTCCTTTTACTTTTTTGGCTGTTATGCCTCTTGTTGTGGTTGGATTCTCTTACCTAATTAATGCATACTTTTTTTATACTTGTGGGGCTGTTTCATAAGTGTATAGGATGGAGATTAACAGACCCTGTATTCTTTCTTGAATCATGTAATGACTTCTTACTGTTGTATTTATCACATTTGTGGTTTAAATGACGCCTTCTTTTTCCATCTCAAGTGCTTCTCTAAGTCAATAAGGCCAAAGGATGCTGTAGCAAATGTTCAATAAATAGAAAACTTCTGTTGTTTCTGGTAACCTATGTTAGTGTGTACCCAGACCTTATCACTACCTTTAAAAAGGTAGAGATGCTGTTTCTGGTAAATCCTCGGCTTAGGTAAGATTTGTTTGGTATGATAGATAAGTAAAAGTAATCTTTGGATAAAAATTTATGTACCGACTTATCACTTGTTTGTTTGCTAATCTTGGGATAAGCTATTCCGATATTAGAATTAGTATCGGGACAACTTGTACCTACTTGAAGGTCGAATAGTAATCCTAGGATAGATAATTCTAGGATAAAACAGTAAAGTTGACAATCCCAAAACAATACAACATATCAAACAGTCAATAAGAAATAATACCAGCATAACCAACCACAATATAACTAATTTCAGGATAACTTGTTTTCAAACCAAACGACCCCTGATAGTATTATCAACTTAAATTAGCTTGGTATTAAAGCATGGTCCATTGATTCATTGGAAAATTTGAGGGAGTAGTAGAGATGCATAGAAGATCATTCAATAACAACTAAATCATATTGCCAACTTATTAAGACAACCCTTCCTGAAAATGGACAACAAATAGTAGTATAGAAGAGTGATATTAGCAAACTTACGGTGACAATCTGGGCTCATCCCAGTTTCAACCTAATTTGGTAAAAATAGCACGAGCTAGCCAGTTTTCAGACCGGTCATTCAAAAATAGCCACACTATTTTGCCGCAACATGAAAAATTCTAGCCAGTTTCAACCTAATTTGGTAAAAATAGCACGAGCTAGCCAGTTTTCAGACCGGTCATTCAAAAATAGCCACACTATTTTGCCGCAACATGAAAAATTCTAGCATAATATACTATAGATCGATGCACCTGTATATGAACTTCCAGCATATGATGCTGGAACTCCAACACGCGGAAAGTTCCAGCATAATATATTAGAGATCGGAGCACCTGTGTATTAACTTCCAGCATATTATGTTGGACCAGTATATTATACTACAACTCCATTATATTATGCTGGAAGTCCAGTATATTATGGTGGAGTATTTTCCGAATTTTGAACAGTGTTTTCATTCAGATTTATCTTTACATGAAAAGTGGCTAAATTTCGATTACTTTTGAAACTGTGGCTATTTTTGAATGACCACTTGTAAATCGAGCTATTTTTTAATTTCTCCCACTAATTTGGCAACAGTATTGAAAATAGTTCATTTTCTAACTCATTGTAGGCTGTGTAGAGCAAGCAAACTCTGGCTGTTCATTAGGAAATCAGGGGGCAAAGGTAAGCCACAAGGCAAGTTTCCCATTACAAAAGGAAATATCTCAGCAATGACAACTTTCAACATCCCATATAACATGTCAGTGAACAAGTTTTTCAACACTTTTCCACTATAACTGATCCTGTCTAAAGTTCTTATCAGATTTGAAGAGCATCAGCTATTGATCCTGCCAAACTGATAACTTCAAATGGAGCTTTATTAGCAACGGCTTTCACGGTATGTGGACATGAATCTGTCGTCCAAAAGTAAGTGAATGCTTTCTCTGAACCTTGACAACAAAAACATTGGCAACAGTCAGAAACCCAGTAAAGGAGATGCTTAACTAAAAGGCACGCGGATACAAATTCAAAGATTTACTGTCGTTCTTGTGGAGAAAACGCTCCCATGACCGCTTTGGGAAAATTCCATGAGTCACATAAGCACTAACTTTTGATGCACCATGAGCGGCCAAAACTTTCTGGGACAACCAAGCATAAAAAAGGTACAGTATTAGCAACTTGTCCTATGAATGTACTCACTAAACACGAATACCGCCGCTTTTTAACAAGAATGCACTAAATTGTTGAGGTCTGGATAAAACATTCTTCATGTCATTAAGTCCTTAAAAGGTGAGTTCTGCAATCCAAGAATGCTACTTTTAGTTTTGAAGTGAGTGATTCTTATTGTGCACTCTCTAACTTCCTACCTCCTTTCCCTTCCTTTTGCGGGGTAATTTAATAATCTAATTTGACGTGCATTATTGAGATCCTTAAGTTTACCTGATCCCCTTATTGTTCTGTACCACAATTATAGTCCAAAACTGTTGAGGGCATTAACCTTATGTCTGTTCTAAGCCGCTTGTGGCAAAAACTGACGCGTTGGCAGATCATGGAAGAAGAAGAACAATGGATCAGTTAAAACTTTTAAACCAAAGGAAGGAATCTTACCAAAATATAGTAAATGTTTAACTGAAAAGAGAAGGCACCATGATAGCATCGTCAAAGGATCCAACAAAAAGATAACGCATGCCAAAAGCTAGTTTTAGAAGGATAGCTTGAAATTCTAGGGTAAATTTAGATGGAGGGCTGACGTGAGGAGTTCAATGGTATTTGCCGGGAGCCATGAGTCATAAAGAAATCAAGAATCAACACATGAAGTGCCAAGATGCTCATAACAAAGTTTCACTTAAAGAGAAAGCTTCACGGCCTTTAAAAGTAGCTCCGTTTGAGGGATTTTCAAGAATGCGAAGTCACTGATTTGGAGTGAATATGAGACTTAGTTCAGTCACTTAGGTGTCTAGGACTTGTATTAATAAGTGGCACAGGTTTGCCACACAATACTTTGCCTTATCTAAGCCATTTTTAATGTCTTATTTGCTGGGTTTGAGAGTTAGGCGCGGGGACATGTCTGGAAAGGTTCTAGGATTGTCTTTTATTATGGATAATAATAACTTGGTTTAAGGGTAAACGATCAGTTTAAGATGATTAAAAAACATTCTCCCATGTGAGGCTTAAGAAACCTTAATGGTTCTTGACGAGCTTTACAGATTATTCATTCAAGTGAGTGATTCTCCTTGAGGTAACCAGGCTTCCATTTTGTTTCTTGATATCTTAAGAAACCCAACTGGTTCTTGTTCTTTCTTTACCCTTCTGTCCACGTGGTATTCTTGGTAGTTTATTTTTGCCCATAAATCTGTTCGTTTCCCTTAATCTTGTTCTTATGAAGAATCATCTAGTTTGGGTTCATAAGCAGTGGCGAAGCTAGAAATCTCCCAAGGGTGTTCAAATTTAAAAGAAGTGAAAAACAAGTTCTCGATAAAGGGTGTTCAATATGTGTTATATACCTCTAAAACGTAATATTTTACCTCTGTACACAGTGTAATTTTTCGACGAAGGGTGGTCACTGTTCATAAGTCATAATCCATGTGCTATTACACCAAAAGAAAGGAGAAAAACAAATAAGAGTTTAACAACTAGACAAAATATAAACCCCCAGAATCTCCTCACCGCTGAAGGGAAAAAGGTAAATAAATGATAAAGAAGCAATCAGAATGATTGCTCAACATAATATACATATTTTTTTTTGTATATCTGGCTAGCTGTCGACCGGCCAAATGTGTAACTTGCCCAAAAAAATACAAGTAAAGGTAAAGAACAGGGGACAACTAGAGTTTCTTGAGACTAAAATTTGCAAAAACAAGAACTACACAAGCCAGACAGACCAAGACATACTAAAGTACCGATTGTCACATACCGGTTAGTAAACACATTTAAGTACTCTCGAGACAGTTACTAGAACCCTTATTAGATCTAAGAGGAACGAGTAGTACCTGGCATTCGATTAGGGTACCTCCAGACTGGACCAAGTCATCAACAATAACCACATGACAGCCGTCAGGATTACCCTCTTTTAGCCTGACGATTCTCTTATCACCTTCACGCACTTTAGTGCAGATAACCTAAATAAAAAAAATCTGATGATTACAAAAAAAGTTCAAGATTGGGTAAACATACAGAAGCCAGATTAGGAAATTCTCATTTTTAACTAACAGTGGGATAGTCAACTAATTGGTTGTGAAACCTCTTCCAAGCTCCATCATCGGGAAAGGCTATAACTATCTGGAAAATGAAAAGACATTAAAACATCATTGCTACATCTCAAGGTAATTTTACTGGAAAAACAAGGACAAAATAGTTCAGAAGAACTCCCGCCCACTTTTTCAGTCTCGGGAAGCTGCTGAAGCCGTTGCTTCAGCAGTGGAATTCCAGTTTCAAACAGAGGCAGCACATTATCTCCAAAATAGAACCTTTCCTGCAGAAAAGAGAGAAGTACGTTCAACAGAGATGGACGTGGATATCTTGAAAATCTTTAGAGCGCCTATATCACATATAAGAATACACTTTGCAAGATGAACATAACACTATTATACTCTTCCTATGCATATACATGGTGATACAGATGAAATATCGTTGGCCAGTAATGCTCGTAATAACAACGAAAATAAAGTTATAATCAACATTAGAAAGGTGAAATTTTCTGCGCTTTCAGTATAACCTAAAAGCCAAAATAGGATGTGTATAAATTGATGCTTCTGAAAGATTGCAAAGTCCAATTATCAATTAAATTGAAGAATCTAAGATAAAATCTTTGATCATCACATCAAATAAGAGGGCAATGTGAATACAAAATAAATGGCAGACAATTACATGAGGAAATAAATTAACCTGCAATGCATGTATATCATAGATAACTAAGCTGGTCGGACCACCCCTTGATATTGGAATATTTGATATTAATCTGGCCATTGTAAATGCAGTGGCTACATCTCCTTCTTCTTCCATCCTCTCAAAGGTACCAGTCGGGAAGAAAGGTAACACAAGTGTAAAAGAGGCGACAAACAGCCTTGGAAGTGCGAATATCACAGAAAGTTGTTCAAAGATGACTCCTGGTGAGCTGAAAGATGCTAGAAAAGCAACATGCTGTCCACGGATATCATGTGCGTTGTTTATAAAGAGGTTTGGGAAACCATCAGCGAAACTCCTGGAACATGAAATTCATATTGTTTAGTGTTTGTCCCAGTAAAGGGTCAATGCCAATTATAGTACAAGTAATAGAATCATTTCAACGTAATTAGTATACCAAGTCATCCTGTAGCATACAAATTGCCAAATGAAGGTTTGTTTATTTGGCCAACTAAAAATTAGTCGGGAATCTAATAATTGAACTTCTGTCTAACCAATGGAAAATGATGCTATAACACTTTTCCTTTGACCTGATTATCGTTAA
This sequence comes from Nicotiana undulata, assembly GCA_005239495.1. Lineage (NCBI taxonomy): Eukaryota > Viridiplantae > Streptophyta > Magnoliopsida > Solanales > Solanaceae > Nicotiana > Nicotiana undulata. The sequence continues at coordinate 15,066 of ML267710.1, forward strand.
ACATTGATCTTTTCTACCACTAAACCTCGGCCACATTTAGGTCTTTTTTTAGAATCAAGAAAACCCGAGAGCCCTGTTGGTGCAAGGCTCGAAACTCAATGAATAATTAGCTCGCCTCTCTATCCTTCTTCACTCAAAATGCCAGATGCTTGGTCAGCGGAAGGGTTCGAACTCGTTACCGCATAACCCTCACATGACGTGCACTAGGAGCTAGAGGCGGATGAAGTGTCCTGACTACGGTTCAAACAAACCCAATATTTTTGACATGTGGTCCATGTATATATGTGAAAAACAAAGAACATTTTAACAAATACAAAATTCTGAACTCAGAATTATAAAAGTACAATAAGTTCAGTGGTAAAAAACTTAAAGTCGAAACCATCAAGGTTATATCCTGAATCCGTCTCTAATGGTAGACCAAATTTTAGGTCTTGTTATGCCATTCCTCAAACCCCAGACCCCACCGGTGGGATCACACTAGGATGTTGTTGTTGTTGTTGTTGTTGTTATGCCATTCCTCAAACTTCGGCCCATGCAAGTTTAGCAAAGGATAGCCAGTCTAAAACCAAGATAAATGAAGAGGGTTGCGACAGGTTGATGATCATCATATGAATATTCAAACTATGATCAATCTTGTGACTATAACAGAAGTGAACAAAGCAGAATGGATAAAGGGAATTAAACATAGCTAATGCAAAAAATTCCAGAGTGAGTTATAGTATATTGATTGATTTAGGTCATTACACCGTTATGGAAAAAATGTTAATTTGCTCCGATACTGTCCGAAATTGAGCAACTTTTCACTCCATGACCATTATACTTATGGGTTTAATCTCATTTTTTCTCCCTTGGCCATTAAGGGTGCTCCAACCTGAACTATCCGAGGTAATTTTAAACCATACTTAAAAGTATGCAGGGTAGATTTTGAACTTTTTACTCGATGTATTTTGATAGGCGGAGTCCATCCATTTCACACTAGAGATCTAGTAATCAAAGACGGAGCCAGAATTTGAAGTTTATGGGTTCTCACCCTTGTCATCGAACCCGTATTTCAATTACTAGGTTCACACTTATATTTACACATTTAATGAGTTTTTGAATACAAATACAGTGTCTAATCAAAAGCTACTACTTTCGTCCAAACCCATAGCTAATATTGTAACTCAGCCCAGGCGAAGCTAGAAATTTTCTCACGGGTGTTCAAATTTGAAAGAAGTAAAAAAAAAAAATCCCAACAAAGAGTGTTCAATATATATAATGTACTTCTAAAACATGATATTTTACCTATATATGCAGTGTAATTTCACGACAAAATGTGTAACTTCGCCACTGAGCCAAGCTATTAATCAAATCACCCCCCCAAAAAGAATCTAACAATAAAAGGAGGAATCTTGATTCAATTTTACCATTCGATTCAAAACACAAAAAACTTTTTACAAGAAATACAAGTAAAGATGTATAATTTGCGTATATAGGAAGCTGATACAAAGAGATAAATAAAGGGGTGCGAATAGAACCTCCAGTTAATAGAGTGGAGAATAATGGAGTCGGATTCAGAAGCGATTTTGCGAGCAACATCTTCCATTTCAACACAGTAGTATAGAAGCACTTCCTTCTTCTTCTTTACTGCTGCCTTCTCCATCTTAACACAGTAGCTGAGTGTGTGTGTGTTCGCCTTGTCGTTTAAGGTTTCGCCCAGCAGTTAAGGTTTAAGGTTTTAGGGGTCGTTTGGCTAATCCGGCTTATCTATGCCTTTGTTAAAGTTAGGCGAAAGGGCTTACTTGCCCCTTAAACTATAGGGCTTTTGAAAACAAATGCACCAATTTTGAATTTTCCTATTTGAATACCTTTATTTGAGAAAATGTCTATTAATAAACATATTTGACCGTTGACTATGCTTAGATCGCAATATTATAGCTGATGTGGTCAATTGCATCACCGGTATTAAGCGCGTGAATATGATAAATAATTAATTTTAAAAAATAGAAAAATGGGATTTTTTCGTTCCTATACCATATAAGAAACTATATTACCAAATATGTTAATGATTTGGAAATTACCCGCCATGTTAACAGTTTTTCTACAAAAAAGATACAATGCATTAAATACAGAATCTTAGTAGCTATAATCTTCCTTTTTAGGCGCTAAAATTAAGGAAGTAAATATTCTTCCAGATATTTCATTAAATAAGGAATCATTGTAGCATTAGAATTCCTTATATAGGCGCGCTAATATTGGGGAACTAAAGATTCTTTCAGAAATTTTCAAACGCAAATCACGCTATATTAATTTTCATCTCTTTCTATTCAATGTACCCAGTTTGTAGATATTTTGTAGATAAATTATAGATTATTTGTATTCTGATTGTAGATGCTTTATTTTTTATTTTCACAAATAAAAAATGACTAAAACTTCTACAAATCTTCTGCAAAAAACACAATTATGTCGAAAATCCCAATTAAACTACAACGAATGAGAATTGGGATATTAAAATTCAATGTACCCAGTCTGTAGATATTTTGTAGATAAATTGTAGATTATTTGTATTCTGATTGTAGATGTTTTGTTTTCTGTTTTCACAAATCAAAAACGATTAAAACTTCTACGAATTATG
>ML267710.1:17780-47055 GCA_005239495.1 Nicotiana undulata
ATATTCATTATACATAGATTTTATACAAATAAACGAGTTCACAACGAATCCAACCCTATATATGTGTTCATCAAAATTCAAAAAGTACAGATTACTAATTAGTATTAATGATTAATGCGTATATCTTGGAACAAGAAAATCATCTCCAATATAAGGTGAGACACAAGAAAGAAGAAACATTAAACAAAGGATATTGCAATATCTGATGGCATTATGGCAACTACGTCAAGTTTTCAACAAATAAAAAAATAAAAAAATAAAGGGGGTAATTACCTAGCGAGAGACGATGAGAAGAAGAAGGAATGGATAAGAGGAAGAAAGGGGAGGGGGAAACGGCGCTGGTTAGGGATTATGGGGAGAGAGAAACGTGGGATATATTGACACCTTTAATTAAGGAGTAAAAAACGTCCAATTAATTAGACCCTAAATTAAGTATGGTATAGAATTGGTAATTTGGTATACTAAGTGTAATTAAGTCAAACCTTAAACATGGAGGGTAATAAGGTTTCATATATGGTATAGGAATGTAAAAATTCCTAGAAAAATTCATCGGGTCAGATTTAGAGAAAAACCACTTCAATCCATCGGGTCTGACTATTCTTCAGTTTTTAACCATTCAATCTTGCAATTCCTAGCCGTAGAGATTGTTCTCCACACCAAGAACTACCTCTTCACCAAAAATCAGGAGATTTCACTCTAGGAATTGTCACTTCTGATGATGACTTGCAACTCTCCGGCGGGCTCCAGTTGGTCGGAGATGGCGTTCCAGTTATCCAAATCACCCAAGAGTAATGTCAATCGATTCATGCTGCTGAGGAGGTCACGCTAATTGGCCCTTACAACAGATTAATTCTTAGAACTTTAAAGAAAATCAATTATGCGGCAGTACTGATCGGAAAATTTCTCCGCCAATCTACCTAGCTAGAAAAAAATAAGAAAAATTTGGAGAGAGAGGAGAGGACGAAGAAGAACCTAGGAAGGGAGTGTCGATATAGAAGTAGACGAATGAGTTGCAGGTGTGAGGGAGGGGGTGATGGGAAAGAACGGGAAGAGGAAGTTGGAAGGGTTTAAGTTTTTTCTTTCTTATTGTATTTATTTTTATTTTTAAAAATATAAATATAGGTGACAATTTTTATTTAAAAATTACACATGTCATTAATTGGGTGGGGTCTTACTTTGGGATTGGTCATTTGATGATTGAATGGACACGTCTGTGTATGTGTAATACACGCTCATAGGCTCGAGGGTCAGATGTGTTTATTAGTTAAGGGAATCATGAGTTCGAGTGTTCAAATGGGAAAATCCCGGCTTTCAAAAGCCCTACAAGTTTAAGTAGCCAGGAAGTCATTTCGCCTTAAAAATAAAAGTGCTTATAAGCCAAAAATAAGCCAAAAGCCAGAAGCTGGTCACCAACTTATAAATAAGCACTTTAAGTTTGACCAATTTTTACTTTTTATCCTTTAAAATTTTATTTTTAGAACAAAGCTCTCACCCCTCTGTTTCAAATTAGATGAGATACTTTTTTTTAGTATGTTCTAAAATAAATGATACATTTTTAAATTTAGAAATAATTCAACTTTAAACTAGTCATTTATGCATTGCCTTAATGAGAAGTTTTAATAAGCACACAAATGTCATGGTCCCACAAAACTTTTACCCCTCAAGCTTTTAAGATCACCAGTTTCAAAGTATTCTTTTTTTCTTCTTAAACGTCGTGCCAGTTCAAAGTACCTCATCTAAATTGAAACGGAGGGAGTACATCGATACTCGCTGCCTCAAGTATTATTTCAACCTAACCCTTCCTCCCGCCTCTTCAAGTCTGCAGTTCTCATGGACTATTTAAGATAAGCAAATTATCTATTACTTTGCATATTTATATCTATGTGATTGTGTATTAATCTTTCAATTGTATGTAATAAATGAGGACATATCAAATTTTTGGTGTAATGCTTTCTAAGTTTTGTGGTGATGAAGACTGTTTTTTTCTCTTCAACATTTTTTCCTATTTACGTTTATGTTTTCCTGAGAAACTTTTATCAATTTATTAATTGTTATAACTTATAATTATATGTTTATCATAAAATAAATTATATTTATCATAAAAGTTATCTTATCTAAGCACATTGTATTTAAAATAAAGTGACAAATAGAATATTTTGTATTTGGAATCTAAAATTTTGAAGAAATTACGCCCTTAAGTGTAAATAGGTTTAAGGTTATTTAAGTCATTTTAACAGAAAAAGAGCTCATCAACACTTTTTAATCAAATACTGCAGCAGTTTATTATCAATTTTAGCACTTGTATCCAAACACGAAATTGTTTATTTATTAAATCAGTTTCAGAACTTAAAAGTGCTTTTCAGAACCTAATGCTTATCAACTACTTCAAATAAGCTAATCCAAACGGGCTCTTAGTCTTCCAGTAACATATTTCATCTCTCAAACAAACGCTATTTACTAACCCAATTACATTTTTTTCTTACTCTTCTTATTATTTCACCCGCTTCATTTTATTTTCGGAGATAGGTAAAAAATGTCCCTGAACTATTCAAATAGGTCTAAAAATATCCTTCATCCACCTATTGGGTTAAAAATACCCCTTCATCCACCTTTTTGGTTCACTTATGCTCTTTGACCGTTGAGTAAATGCTGAATTTAAAACATAATTATTTAAATTTCATGTGACAACTTTTTATTGGTCGAAATTAAAAGATCTAACCTATTAGAAAGACCCGCTCATATCTCCCTGTTTTCCAGACTAACTTGCCCCAAACACTAACGTGACCCGAATAAAAAGTTCAAATAAAAAAAATGCCCACTTCCATCTAACCCATCGATTTACATGTGTTCATTTTCTTGATTAATCTCATGTATAGCATTAACACCGAATAATGGTTCATGATCAAATCAAACAAACAAGAAAAGCGTGGCATGAGAGCCCATTATTTTCTTGACAATAAAGTGGGATGGAAAACTAGGGGTAATCCAACAGTTTATGATATCTTCCAAACAATCACTTGGAGATTTTTCCGTTATGTGAATCTGATTAAATTAAACACATTTTGAATATAATGCCATTTGCGTCTATCACGTAAATTCAAGTGAATGCCATAACAAGAAAAAGAAAACCACATACTAAATTTGTGTGTATATGTTTCCATTGAATTTGTTAGAAGTGGAGACTATTTCTTTTTATTTGAACTTTTTGTTCGAGTCGGATTAGTGTTTGAAGTGGGTTAGTACAAAAAATTGTTAGATATGAGTGAGTCTTTCTAATGGGTTAAATGTTTTAATTGTAGCCAGTGAGAAGTTGCCACGTGGAATTTAAATAATAATTATTTTAATTCAGTATTGACCTAACGATCAAAGGGCATAAATGAACTAAAAAGATGGACGGATGGGTATTTTTAGCCCAATAAATTAATGAAAGGTATTTTAAAATATTTTTCAATAATTTACGATTATTTTAACCCTTTTCCGTTTTATTTTTTCAGGTTTTCCACCCGATTTCATTTTTTGGTGTCTACTAATCCGAATTGGTTGCGAAAAGTCCCACTTTTAGAGTTAAAATATTCCTTTATCAAAAGCCATTCTATTCCCCATCAAAATATTACTCGCTATTTCATACCAAACAGTGCGCACCCAAAGAGTAGCGGCTGTGAGTTTTTCTGATAAATATATATATATATATATATATATATATATATATATTACTTGATTATTCTTTTTTCTTTAAAGAATATTGTATGCCTTCACAATGTTGGTTTAAATTTTACGGAAAATGGTCAAATATATCCTTGTACTATGAGAAAAAGTTCAAATATATTCCTCGTTATACTTTCGGTTCAAATATACCTATGTCGTAATACTATTGGTTCAAATATAACCTTCTTTCGTTAAGTTTGTCCAAGGTGGACATATTTGATGAGGTGGAAGTGGCATGCCACCTCAGCGCCCTTAACCCATTTTATCCCTCCCCTATATTTGTTTTTCCACCACTAAAATTTTCTTCGAGGGAAAGAAAGTTTGGTGATGGAAAAAAAAAATAGAAGGGAGGGGTAAAATTGGTTATGGGCGCTGAGGTGGCATGCCACGTGGCATCCACCTCATCAAATCTTAGTGCCACGTATGTTTAGATGTCCACCTAAGACAAACTTAACAAAAGAAGGATAGATTTGGACCAATAATATTATAGTAGAGGCATATTTAAACCGAAAGTATAACGAGGGATATATTTAAACCTTTTCACATAGTATAAGGATATATTTGGCCCTTCTCCGTAAATTTTATCGGTAAGACAAATTATTCAAATCAGTAAATTTCAGATTTTAATTTAATAGACATGATATTCGGGTCTTAATTACTGAATTTATCACCTTGTTTGAGATATGAGTTCATGGTTCAATATTTTCAATAATATCAATGAGTTTTACACAAATAAATCCATGGCTACGCTAGAAGTTATGGTTTAACGTAGGGGTGTATGGATCGAGTTGGTTCGATTTTCATTAAAATTAAACCAAATCAATTATATCGGTTTGGATTGATTTGATTTTGTCAAGTTTTTCGGGTTTTTGAGTTTTATTGTTACATGAATATTATTCGAATCTTATTTTGTTAAAGTTATAGATAAAGTTTTGATAAGTGAATATATGTTTAATAAATATTTTAAAAATTGACAACCATATGATCTATTAAAATATTCTAATGGGAGAACTTTGTTAGTAACACATTATAGTTATTTTCTTAGTCGTCTATCAATAATATTTCGTCAATGTACGCTTTCAAGGTTAGCACAAGAGAGGATCCCAAATAATTCTACATTTTTCAAAGAAAATCAATATAAAGTCTTAAAAATATGTATAAAAATTATATCTTTATATGTCAGTTGGTTCGAGTCTTTTTACTCAATACCAACCAAGTCAAACCAAACCTAGTCGGGGTTTTTAATCGATTTGGTTTGATTTTTTGATTTGGTGCGATTTTCCGGTTCAGTTTGAACACCCTTAGATTCAAGTACAGGGGCGGAGGCACAGGTCGAACTACGGGTTCGGCCGAACCCAATAACTTTTGCTCAATCAGTGTATATGTTATTTTGAGGACCCACTTGAAACCGTTAAAATTGAAATTCTGTCCCCGTCTCTGTTCAAGTATACCCATAACTATGCTACTGGATACGCCCGAGCTCGTTAATATTTTCTATAGATAAACAAAAGAATGAATCACCATACAAAATAGTTGGCCACGATAAATAAAATAATAAAGAAAAAAAAATGAAGCAATCTGGGAAAAAAAAAGGAATGGAAATAATGCTCCAACCCCACTTCAATCTCTTTAATTTATAGCCATGTTCTTCTGCTTGTGCACCCATTTGGGGTCATGTGATGATGTTGCCAATTAGCCTCCAATAATAGCTTGATCTTTACATAAATAGCCACCATAATTTTGACAATTTCCAAATGCCATATTCTCTTACACAAAATTTAACAATTTACCTGAAGAATTATAAGTTTTTTCACATAGATGCCAAGCTGGTATTCCTAATGTATCATCAATCATTTTATCATGCCAACCATTTTTCATTGCTTGATTCAATCTTCTAATAAATCCTTCTCTTTTCCCCTCACAATAATTCAAGAACTTTGCTATGGTTCTTGAATTCTTGCTCTTCCAACAACTCCCGTCTACTGTCACTGGCTCGACTGATTCAGATTCTGACGTTGCACGTCCAGAACTAGCTAAACTAGTAATATACTCAATCATGCCATTTACAAGACTAGCCGGGGCATTACCTTGACCGTTCCATAGCCATATACGCGCCATGCCTTTTTGAAGTGCCAAAAACATAGCATGTTTATAATTTGGACTATACAAAATTGAAGGACTTAAATGTAGAACAAACTCATCGTTGTTGTCACGGGACTCAACGATGATTGAACGAGTCATATTCCGGCTAGATAGCCGGAGTATGACATGTTTAACTTGCTTCTTGATCAGGGGTTGACCAAAATCAACATCACCTGTAGGATAAAGAACATTTTCAACAAATTTACTTGTCTTCAAAACTAAACGCGTGGCTTCATCGTTCGATACAAAAAAGAGATCGAAACGCCTATTTGCAAATGTAGCATCAACTTCATTGACAATTGTTATGGAAAAACCTTTGGAGGCTTCATAATTTGCCCATAAGGAGACTACTATTGCAAAAATAACCACAAAAAGCCTAATAATTATACTTGTATTTGATGAAGTGCTTTTGTGGTTATTTCCATCAACTTCAAGATTGATGGAGGGGTATATGGCAGAGTTTTTTGTGGTTGGTTTTATGAAAGGTTGAAGGAGATGTTGGTTTTTCTCTTCCATACAGAGAGAAAGAAGGAGAAGAAGAAGATGGAACAATATGAAATGTACAAAAAACAGGTACAAAAATAGATGAATGGGACATCATAGGCAACAATGAGTGGCTACTAATTAATAGATAAAGGGTCTTTTTGTCAACTTACTTTTTTCTTTCTAAAATATTCGACTTCTCGTATAAATTACGATATTGATTTACCGCTAACGATTATGTTAGAATGAATAAGATTTCTTTATCCTTAACTAGAGATACAGAATATTTTTTGACAGCGAGCGATTCCTCCTTTAATAGGCTTTAAGCAGCACGACTCCGTATCATTAGGGACCTCAATGCAAATACCGGATACCATACGAAGAAAAAAGGGATTTACGTGATTTTACAATCATGCAACAAATTAATGGCAGTTGGCATTTAAATACTAACACGACATTAATGAGTTATACGCAACTCTCAAGTAGGTCATGCCATGTTATATTTTCTTTTACATTCATCATTTGACTTAGAATTCTTTGACATGTTTTTTTATTAACACTACGTCGTGATATATCTTGGTTTTTCAATTTTGGTTAAGTGAGACAAAAAAACATACTACTAACATATAACTAAATTGGGATTACTAATATATAAAAAAATTAAAATATTGTCACAACATAAATATTAGCGGAAGAAAAAATAATTGAAGATTTTATTTTCATCTTTCCAAGTTTTGATGGATAATTATCGAATATTTATGCAGGTGATATATAAGAGATATCCCGTCAAATTAGTTAAGGTGGGCGCAGGTAATCCACGTCATCAAGTGGATAATTGCATTTCAATTAAGGTGTCGTCGAGAGTTTTGCTCCAATTATTAGTGAGGAAATGCATGCACATGGCTTTAATATAGTATTTTACTATAATTATATTCCAACTTGGTAGGAATTAAGGATAATTAATTACTGATTACAAAACCAGGAACAGTTCCAGCAATATATTGGATGTACGGTCCCACAATGTGATAGCAGTCTATTTACAACCATTAAAAATTAAAATTAAAATATAAATAAAGCAAATGACGAGAGAAAATATATGCCCCCATTTGACTTGGATAAATAATATTTATTTTAGGGTAGTGGTATATACTAATCGCTAATAAAGGAGTATTTTAAAATTTAAAGTAAGCAAACAAGTAAAGAAAGGATCAGCAAGATTCAAGTTTTGACTATAAAAAAATTCTGTTAGTAAAATACATGAAATTTCTCCATCTTTGATCAGAGATCTGGGATTCGAATTTTGGGCATGGGAAAATTCTGTTAGTAAGCGTGTCGCCCTTAAATGAAACTTATGCAATGCGAACTCAAATTAGTTGGAGCCTTAACGCAGATACTGAATATCGGATTAGAACCAAAAAGAGAAAGAGGAAGAACATTGACCGTAGGGGTGTGCATTCGAATCGGTTTATCGATAAATCGAATCGATTATTTGTTATCGGTTTATCGATTTATCGATTTCGATTTCAATTTTGAAAATTTCCTTATCGAGTTATCGATTTCGATTTCGATTATCGGTTTATCGATAATTCGATAAGATATACTAAAGAGACAAATATACCCTTATTCTATAATACCCTTTCCTTTACCCTAAGTCCCTAACCCTATTTGTTATTTCCTCTTCCCTTATTCTTCAGCGCCGCTTCACAGGTTCTTCTTTCACGGGTATTCCTCTTCCCTTATACTCAATATCTTTTCTTGATCATTTGATTTCTTTATGTTGGTAATGTTAATTATGTTCGACTGTTCCTTGAAGTTGCTTACATGTTCAAGGGATGTGGTTGTGACAAGCGCTGAGAACGTACTGACTACTAACTTAAATTAGCAAGGAATCTAGGCAATTTACTTCATTGGCTAATTGTGATTCATTAAAATGGACTCTTATTCTTGTAAATCATAATCTTGTTGCCTTTATCTTCGATTAGCTAACAAAGAATTTACACCAGCCAAGCATTTGATAGTTTTGAGGAGTTTCAGATCAATTTAAATATTGATTTACACTAGCCAAGCATTTGACTGTTGTGCATATCTCAGTGGTCCAGCTTAGTCAAAAACATCAGATTCAATTTGCCAATTTCTTCTATCTTTCTTATATTAATATAGAGAACGATCAGTTGCATAGGGGTACCTATTTTCACAAAAGATGTCACTGGAAAAGTTCATTCATGTAGACTTCTTCATGTACAATATTCGTGTGGTCATGTTATCACTAGTAGGGTATTCTTGTGGTCATAAGTTAGTGCTCTATTGTACAGTAGCGGGGCCTTAATCGTTAGTCAAACAATATTCTTGGTAGCATACATTTGATTCCTTACTTTAATTTCGTTGCATGTGTCTGTTGACATAATTTTTATGTTATAAACGATGTTTGTCTTATTTTAGCTTCTTTTTTTTCATATTTGTTAGGCGTGTTTATAGCGAAATATTTTTCGTGGAATCCCGCAAATTTTCTTATTGGTGTAATCGATAACTGAATCGATAAGCCCCAAAAATCGATAAATCGAAATCGGAAAAATCGAAACGATAGCGATAATCATATGTACAAATCGATAATCGATAAGTAATTATCGATAAGGGTCAAAATCGAATCGATAAATCGAATGCACACCCGTAATTGACCGTTAGAAATAATGTTCACAATAATGATAACTATATACTATTATTTACTAATTTTTTTTTCTTCAAAATAATTTCGAGAAATCAGAGAACTTTACAAATTCTAGAACTGCATTTGGTTTGTTTACTTCATGTTTATCCTCTTTACTAGAAAGATCAGCATGCCTATTCATATCCTCTTTTGTTTTATGAAGTACTTTTTAGTCATTTTGAAAAGTGAAGAATTAGCACTACTTCTTTTACAATTAATTGATGAAAGAAAAATATTCATTTTGATGTTAGTATGATTTAAGAGATAGTTTGTTGAGCTATATTTCATGAAAATTTTAGATTATGATTGGTTAAAATAATGTATCCAATAGTTTAGAAAAGACTAACCTAAGAGATTTGCTAATGATAAAACCCCCTAATTTGTTGGTCTAATTAACATGTTCTCTTCCGGTTGTGCAGGCGCGGATCTACGTAAAGGTTACGAGTTCACGTGTATTACTTGTGTTCAAAATACTCTCGATATATCCTCTTGCACGAGTTCACCAAATATATATTATTCTCGATCCACTTGCATTATTTGTGTTCATAATATATGCAACTAATTATTTCAACGACAATACATTTAGTATATCCCATAAGTGGGGTTTGAAGATGGTAATATGTCTTACCGTCAAGAGCAAAAAGAGAAACATGGCTAGCCTATGGAGACTCGAACACAAAATACTTCCATGCAACATTGAAAGCAAGGCAAGCGAGAAACAGAATTTCCTCAATTTGTACAGAAGGTAGTATTCAACTGCATGAACCTACTCTGATCCAAAAAGAGTTTACAAGTTTTTTCTAGAAATTGCTGGGCACAAGTGAAGGAGAAAGGCCATGTTTAGATCCAACAATTGCAAGAGATGACCCTTATCTTACTGTTGAACAGAAAGTTACTTCTCATTCAGTAAGTAACAGAAACTGAAGTAGATCAGACTTTGAAGGACCTTCCAGCTGAGAAAACCCCTGACATTGATGGTTTCCCAGTAAAATTCTTCAAGCAATACTTGCATTTGATAGGGAAGGAGGTGACAAAGGCAACAATGTAATTTTTTCAAACTGGTAAGCTGAAGGAGGTGAATTGTACTACTATAACACTAGTCCCAAAAGGTAAAAAAAACTCCTCCTTTGTGAAGGAATTCAGATCCATAGCCTGTTGTACTAGCTTGTACAAACTGATAGCCAAAGTCATTACTGCTAGGTTAAAACTAGTGGGACCTTCACAATCAGCATTTATTTAGGGGAGAAATATTTTAGATAATGTGATTGTGGCTCATGAACTAGTAAAGGGGTACACACAAAAGGGAGTGTCTCCTAAATACCTAGTGAAGGTGGATATTAGGAAAACATATGATATAGTGAGCTGGGGATTTCTCAGAATGTTATTGCTAGAATTTGGGATACCTGGGAAATTTGTAAATCTAATTATGGAGTGCGTAAGCGCAGTGAACATTACTTTGCTATTCAATGGACGACTTACACCTAGTTTCCAAGCTAAGAGAGGTCTAAGACAGGGAGATCCAATGTCTCCATACTTGTTTGTTCTGGTGGTGGAGTATTTGAATAGATCACTTAAGCAACTGAGACATATTCCAGATTTCAACTACCACCCAAGATGTAGCAAGATGGAGATAGTTCATACATGCTTTGCGGATGACTTAATTATGTCTTGTAGAGCTGATTTAATCGCAGTACAGTTGATGATGAAACCGTTCAACCGTTCAACAGTATCTGGACTAAAGGCTAACTTAGAGAAAAGCTCATTGTACGTGGCAGGGGTTAGCTCAAGACTGAAGAACCAGATATTAAATGAGATGCAATTTTCAAAGGGGGAGATACCATTCAGATATTTGGGGGTTCCTTTGTCATCAAAGAAGATCACAGTTCAACAATGTTTACCATTAGTTGAGAAAATGATTGCAAGAATAAGATGATGATCCACTAAATACTTAGTATATAGTGGAAGGGTGCAACTTATTAAGAGTGTACTATTTGAGATGCAAACTTATTGGACCCAGTTGTTTCTAATTCCAAAGAAGGTCATCCGACTTATGACAAGAGTTTGCAGAATATTCTTATGGACATGAGTCATGAGAGCTCAAGGAGAGAACTGGTTGCATGGGAGACTTTATGTAAGCCATACTCAGCAGGGGGACTAAACTTTATAGAGTTTCATACTTGGAACAAAGCAGCACTTAGCAAGTTACTATGTGTTGTAGCAACGAAGAAAGATAATCTTTGGATAAAATGGATTCATACGTTTTATATCAAAGGGAAAGACATACAACAACTGAATACTCCTACTCGAACCTGCTGGCTAGTACGGAAAATATTGGATGCAAAGAAATGGTACCTGAATAAGGATTTGAATGTGGCTTTACAGGACTGTTGTGGCAATGGTAAATTCAGAATAAAAAAAGCATATCTATCCTTTCTACTACAGTATCAGAAGATTCAATGGAGAGGACTAGTACCGGGATCAAAGACTAAACCAAAACACAAGTTCATTCTATGGTTGACACTTATGGGTCGATTAGCTATTGTGGATCAACTGCAGAAATAGGGTATAAATGTACAAACAGACTGTGTATTATGCAATACTGGAGCCGAGGAGTGCATCACTTGTTCTTTCAATGCAATTACTCGTCCTACATCTGGAATTCAATACTCAGTTGGCTAGGAGAGACAGGGAGACTTAATAATTGGGAAGAAGAAACTGACTGGCTTAGCAGGAAAACGAGGAACAACAGACAACGAGCACAGATTGTCAAATTATTATATGCTGTTGTTTACCATTTGTGGAGTGAAAGAGATGCAAAAAGATTCCAAGATAAAAAGAAAGAGAGTCAACAGATTCTCAAAGAGATTACAATACAGTTGCACACAAGAGGACAACATTTTAGCAAATGGAGGAGAGTCCTAGAGTCTTTGAATAGTTATCCTAAGTAGAGGTAGTTAAGCATTGAAAAAGGATTATGTGACTAACCTTGACTTGATGGAATTAGGAACCCTCAGACTATGTGATTATGTGAATTCCATGTGAGCGACCGCCAAATTATCTGTTTTTCCTTGATTTGCTGCTTTCCTTTAATTATTTCGTTTTCTGTCTTAATTGTTATCTTCACTAAATGCTTCCATGTTAATCAACATTTTCTCCTGTTAGTTATGCTAGTTCTTCCCATAGGCCCCTTAATCCCTGCTTTTGCTTAATTTGACTTGTTGTACCTTTAGAATTGTAAATTGCTGGATTAGGCTCGTTGTATAGTATTATTTGAGTAAAGTTGACATTGATCAAGGTTTTCTTTGTTTGGTTCAGTTCGGTGTTTATTTATCGTAAAGGCCTGTGATTTGGACTGTAAATTGACTGTGTACATTGAGAGTTTGGTACTGATATAGTGGGATCGAGTTGCACGCCGCAACATGAGGAATAAGGGAGGACTGATAAGGAGGAATAAGGGTGAATATGTTTATACGATATGATCGGGTTGCATGCCACAACAGGAGGAATAAAGGAGGATTGATAAGGAGGAATAAGGATGAACTATTCTGTTGATATTGCTATATGGTGGGATCGGGTTGCGCCGCAACATATGTATATTATTTACTTTTATTGTATCTGTTACGGAGGAATAAGGGAGAATATTGTGATGTCCTGTGGGATCGGGTTGCGCACCGCAACAAAACTATATGTTTCTATTTTCCTGAACTGCATTTCTTTATGGTATTTCTTTTATTATCTGATATAATAAGGATTGGTAAATTCTGGACGACACTGGCTTACTCTAGAGGCTGTGGTTATCGGTTTCAGTTGGCTGTTTGGTTCTGTTTTGTATTTTCTCTTATTGTCATTTATATACTACGTACAAGTTTTGTATAGATGCCCCGCCTTAGCCTCGTCACTACCTCGTCGAGGTTAGGTTCGGCACTTACTAGTACACAAGTGTCAGTTTTACTGCTACTACACTCTGCACATTGTGCATATTTTGGAGACAATCCCAACAACGGTTATTAGTGAGCTCGAATCGGATACCTGCGAAAACTTGAGATACAACTGTTCAGTGCCTGCATCACCTGGAGTCCCCATCTTCTTTTCTTTGGCTGTATAATTTCATTCAGACAACTTTCTATTTATTTCAGACTCTATGTGTATTATTTTAGAAGCTCGTGAACTCGTGACACCAAATTCAGGGGATTGGAATAGACGTTTGTTTAATTTTTGGTATTTGTACTTAGAACCTATCTGTCATTTTGATTAAATATAAATGTTACTGTTTAAATTGTTAAAAGGAGAAAAAATGTTCTAAGGTTGTCTTGCCTAGCAAGTGGATTGTTAGGCACCATCACAATCTGAGAATTCCGGATCGTGACAAATCCTAATAATTAAGGAACTGAAATATTTTACACGACATAAAATAAATATCATATAGATTGCATCTTATAAAAAAAGCAAAATGTTTTATAGACTTCACTAAAATTTCATACTCAGATTAGTATTCTAAAATCACTATCAACATTTCAACAAGTGTCACATGCATCGATATGTTGATTCCATGCAAAATATGAACACTCCAATTATTTTCTCCCCTTGTTCCCTACGGATTTCTTGTTTGAATTGGTGAAATTATCTACCAAAAGTAAAACTGAAGCACGTTTTCTGGGAAAACAAATATTATCATAATAATCAAGAGCCTTTCAAAAATATTATTTTTTTGGAGTGTTCAAATTAATACAAGATGTGTACGATGAGCTGTTCGGAAAAAGGAGTGATTTCAGATATAGTTAAATATTCGAATGACGGACTAATAACGTAATTTGATCATAACTACAAGCTAAACGGGGGGAGGAAAGCGTACCCCAAAACTATCTTGAGGTGGCTATAATGTAAAAAGAAACTTGTCAAATTTTCTAATCAAAGGATGGTCATTTAAGAGTAAATGTGAAATGAAGAATACAAAAGAACTCAACATTGATAAATACACAATCTTCAACTCTCCTCCCCGACCCTTGCAGATCTTTTACTCATACCAGAATTATAGTGCAGTTTCAAATATCAAAGGAGATGTATGAGAGTTCTTGACATTTATTCTAATTAGTAAATATAATATACCTATAAATTATACCTTCTCATTTATCACATTTTAGCCTTGCGTCGGTATAATCTTAACCTTTCAAGTAATCACACCAGAATCTAAAGTACTTCTAACTTTCACTTTTGATAAATATAAATATTCTTGCAGCAAAATATATAGTAGTTTTAAGAAATTAAAACTGAAATTAAAAGATAAACATAGCATATGAATGGACAGTATACAATTTGCATTTAATAAATGCATTGGTCTTGTTGTGAATTAGTTGAATGAATTTAGTCTATAAAGCACTATTCGATAATACCTACAATAACTACAGGTAGATGGAACAATTTTCTCATATTATATTTATATGTTTCAATTTAAAAAATAATTATTTAATGAAAGGTCTTTTTTTATTCAAGGACAAAAAGGTCAATTAATTTTTGAGGGATATTTTAGTAATTCAATTCTCAATTTTGGGCTCCACACTTGTAATATAGTATGATGGTATGAAATGAAATATGATTTAAGAACATATCCAATTTGAATTCTTTAACCTTATTTAACAATAATTTAGTTTTGAAAGTAATTTCGTAATTTAAAATTCCTCTTTGTGACTAAACAAAACTATGTTTTATTTTTGTGTGTGTGGAAATAACCACATTTTGTTTTTGAAGTTTACTAAGTATATATTAACTACTTATTATTGTCTTTATAAAGAATCTAGAAAAATTTCGAAGTTCAATTTCAATCCAAGTCAAATGAGGAAAATAATTGTTAAGCTAAGATTAATCCAAACTGAATTAGGAAATCTTTACCGTGAAGGTTTTGTGGGGAAAAAAGGAAAAATAATTGGAACGGAATGAAAATCCTAATTTTTCACTAACCCTACTTGAACTCAATTAAGGAATTTCTATTCTACTATATAACTACTAAGTTCGAACGAAAAAAGAAATATTACGCCTGCCTTCACTATATTTTATCTACATTAATCTCATCATTAGGCTCTAAAATACTACAACCTTTGTTTCATTCTGTTTAATGCATAAATTCATGAGATGAAAAGGTTGAGATTATCATCATCAATCTCTCATATTCAGCTATCAAACATCATGAGTTTTCAGCCAAATTTGTCGTTAATTATGAATTCTTTCTCAGCTGCAATCGAAGCATTCTCTGAACACCAGCTTTGATCTTTTTTCCACGTCACACTCTGTTTTTTCAAATCCGAATTAAGCTACGATGGATTATGGTTTACACAGAGTTGAAGAGAAATCTCCATGTGGTAGGTTCGTTAGATACAGTGACGTGTTAGGTGGAGGGGCTTATAAAGATGTGTACCTAGGTTTTGATCAACTTCAAAACATTGAAATTGCATGGAACCAAATTTGTTTTCATGGAGAAGATGGTGAAGCATTATTAAAACCCCCAGAAAAGTTGTTCTCCGAGGCTGTTCTTTTGCAATCTTTAAACCATGAGAGGGTTATGGAGTGTTTGTCTTACTGGTTCGATTCCGAGGCTAAAACCCTAAACATGATCACAGAATTATTCCCTTCAGGCAGTTTGACAAAGTATATGTTGAAGAGTAATAATGGGAGTGGTGTTGATATGGGGAATATCAAGAACTGGGGTAGACAGATTCTTGAAGGTTTGAGGTTTCTTCATGGACAGAACCCGAAGATTATTCATAGAGACATCAAGTGTGACAATATTTTTGTTCAGAGTGGTGGGAACCAGGTTAAGCTTGGAGATTTTGGGTTGGCGATTCGTCTTATGGAGGGTGATTTCGCCAAAGAGGTTAAGGGAACGCCTCAATTCATGGCTCCTGAGTGCTATGATGGGGAATACCATGAACTAGTAGATATATATGCATTCGGGATGTGTCTTCTTGAGATGGTTACTGGTGAATATCCATATAAGGAATGCAACAATCAAGGGCAAATACTTAGGAAAGTGTACATCACTGGTGAAAAACCTGCATCTCTTGGAAAGGTTAAAGACTCGAGAGTGAAGGATATTATTGAGAAGTGTTTGCTTCCTATGTCTGTTAGGCCGTCTGCAGAAGAGTTGTTGGATGATCCGTTCTTTCTGTACAATGGTGGATCATCAACGTTGGACGCCTGTGGTCCTACTGCCAGTTTTGTAGTTAGTCATCCTTTCAAGAGGAATACAATGTTGTGCAAGGGATATTAAGAATTGATTATATAACTATTGATATAATGATCGGATTCTTTTCTAACCATCGAATGCTCTGCATATATATGTGACTTTCCGCAAGCCTGTGTAGGCGCGGAGTAATTGTGCCATTTCTTGGACAGATCTGTAGTATGTATGTAAATGGTATATAACAGAAACAAAAATTGTTATCACAAAGTAAGCTAAGATGTAGAAAATAGAAAAGCAACTCAACCAATATCATGAAATTAGCTTCAGTATTAAGGCTAGCAGTATCACAAAGTAAGCTAAGATGTAGAAATGATAATTTAACGAGCTACTTGTCGCGACAGCTGATGAGGTGGATGGTGTGATTGGTCCGGTGCCAAATACTCTCGATCCACTGGCATTGCTTATGCTCAAAATAGATGCATTTGTGCTGTAATATTACCAAGATTTGTCAGAATTTCTCTGTTAAAGAAAGAAGTAGAAGAATTAAGTTACCTTGTTGATAGATATTGACATGAATCTCTACCTGCACACGAAATAAGAACTTAATAATGTTGACGACATAATATAATTAAGGTAATTATAAGACTGTTCTCTTTAACAGCTTAAACTTTTAAATGAGATGGTGAGTTAGTGACACATTTCAGTAAGTAATACGTCATCAGCGACATAGTTACTCATATATAACTGCAGCATAATTTTTTGCATGCTCTGGAATATAACAGATTGACTGCGTATAACACGTCCTCTGTAGTAGCATGGAGAGCAATAGACAACCTGTACAAAGTAACGTAAACAAGAGGGTGAGACACCACAGTGAATGAATCAAACTAATTGGTAAGGGCATTTAATGTAAAGTCATGAATTCTAATAACTAAAGGCATTCATCATTTATGTTACGGTGCTTACAAAGAATAACACCAACCATGACCACTCTAAAAGAGGGGACAAAGAAAAAGAAAAAGGCATAGAATTTTTGCCGCAAGCATCTAATTGCTCCATCAAGCAGGTATATATACTCCTTTATTCTTCTGATATTTTAGATAGAAAATAAACCATGCAAAGCTCAACCCGTTTTTGGGAATAGTTTATCAGATTCTGATTTACAGATTAAAAGAGGGTGTTCAGAATGATAAAAGAGCAGCAGCTGAGATAGATAAGAAAATCAACAAAACAATTTGAAAGATAAAGGAACAACTTATACCACCACGTGGGGATTCTCATTCTGCAATCACCGCTTCCCGCTCCTATTTGAAGGTTGTTATTGGGTCGACAACAGCAATTTCCAACTTAACTGACCAATGTAAATGCAAACTGAAACCATGTTACTGTTGATAGTGCAGATTAAGATTTAGAAAAATTAAAAGAACAAACCCAAATGTACCTTATCTCCGTAAGAGTTTGAGCCAACTTTGCCCTAACATCTGCTCTAACATGGGCCAGTTCATTTGCTCAACTGGCCCATGTCAATGCATGTGATCTTCCACTTCAAGTATGCTTATAGAATAAGTACCGCTGAATCTTTCTAAAGGAATCTCAGTTTTGCAATTTTCCATCAACTTCACGCATAAGCAACACAGAATTATCAAGCACACGTCTGCTTTCATAGATGATAGACTGGAACAATTCATGCTGAGGTTCTGGCTTACAGGAGCGTAGTTCGACAAGGGGATTTTTTATCTCCAATCTCTTGTACAACTCCTTTGCCGGCTGGACGTGCTTCCACCAAAAGTCAGAAAGTGCATTCTTTATGAGTTCCCAATATTCTTCATCACGATGCAACCTAAACAAACTGCTTCCTTTTGTAGTCCAAACATAAAAGTCCATCCAATCTCGATCCAATATTTCCATTAAACCCTGAGCTTGTGGAACATAGTAAATGGGAATTCTTTTCCAAGGAGTTGCAGCACTCATATCACCTTTGAAGAAAGGGCACTTGATCTCCAGAACCCCTCTGGATGGCAAATGATAAACAAACCTGTCAACTACACCGTCAGCGGAAGCAGCAAGCCAGTCATCCTCCATCTTCGTTTCCCGATACACCTGAAAATCAGTAAAAGAAACAGGATTTCCAGTTATCAGCTTATATCTCTCAAGAGCCTCCTCTTCTTTGATGTTACTCCAACACGTAGCTAAATTACCCAAGAAGGGTTCAATCGCGCCGATTTTCTCCAACCAGAGTTGGGGTCTGCGCTTAGGAAAAAAAACAACAGCTTAACCAAAAGTGCTTGCTGTAAGTTTATTCTTTCTCAATTCTTGCCAATTCTTGAACCAATGCTGAAGACCACAGGACTGAAGAATTGGATGAGGGTTGTGTGAGGGAAATCTCGCAGCACTACTGCTGCTGTACCATCTTCTATACCTAGGAATTTGAAAAAGAGAGACTGCTATCTTCTTAATTTTGCTATAGTACTTCTCATTTGATGAACATCCTAAATGGGAGGGAAGAGAAGCAGGACTTTTTATAGGACCTTAACCAAACAAATCAATAAGGATATAAGCAAGAGTTGCTTACTGTTTTTTTAGGCCACCAGGCTTCTGATGCAAAAAATCGTGTACAAATGAGCCAACATTTTCACACAGTGCCTCATCTTGGAAACTAACCTGCAAACAGTGTTTCAGGGAAAAGCATCAAGAGTTGCATTCCAGTAGTCACAATCTAATGAAGCTTAAGAATCTTTGATGAAGAAGAGAAAGAGGCAAGTGTACCTTTCCAATTCCTACATGCACAATTGCAGCTTTGACTTTTTTGAAAGGTACACCTCGCTTTGCTTCTTTCACTGCTTTTGTGATATCTTTGGTAACAGTACCTTTCTGCATGCATATGACGAAATAAGAACTATTTCATAAAAAACAACTTGAATTAAGAGCAGAAAGATGCATATTACTTACTTTAGTACTTGACCATCTGCAAAAGCGCGTGACGTTACTCGCTGAGAAGCACTAAAAGCACATTTATATCCCCCCCCCCAATTCGTTCAACATTTACGGGTCGTTTGATAGGTTATATAGGCACTAACATTGAAATTAAAGGAGTATAGCTTAACTTGTTACTATTAGGCAGTTGGTTGACAATTGAATCTTGTATCATGCATCATGGACCTTACTATTTATATATAGTGAGATAAATGCATACTAGGCTATGCTTACTAATTCAACCCTCCATCTCTTCCGTCCTGCTCTAATCCCTTCCCGGCCCACCTTCACCTCCATCTTTAACTAAAAAGATTAATTCATGTATAATTTTCTTTACAGTAATGCTTCCGCATAACTTCTTCAATAATATTTCATAACTAAAATAATTTTAGGACAGTGTTGCGAAGAGCGTGAAGCGAGGAAAAGCGACAACCCTTATTTCACGAGAAGCGAGAAGCGAAGCGCTCGCTTTTTTTAAGTGAAGTGGAATTTTAAAAAAAAAATTAAAATAAATACTACATAGGCAACACATATAATTGTAAGCAAATGTTCAATACTTCAATTAAAAAACTAAAGAGTAGCATCAATTAAGCACAAAAAGAGCATCCTATTCTTCTACAAGATTGTCAAATTCTTGTACTCCACTATCATTATTATATTGCTCGTCATCTTCTTCAACTTCTTCTTCTTCAAAAACGGATATAATTTTGGGCAGAAATTGGGCAAATTTTTCGGCAGAAAATAGGCAGAAAATCTGCAGAACTGGGCAGAAATTTTTCTGAAAAAAATTCGCCAGCATTTCGATGCATTTTGGACATTTAAAAAGAAAAAGAAGAAGAAGAAGAAGAATGAAATTAAAAAATGTAGAAACATACCTGGTAAAAGTTGCTTGAGCCTTGAAGAAGGAAAATCAGAAAGTTGCTGTTGGTCAGTGTTGCGAAGGCTGTTGAAACTTGAAACAAAGTTTTTTTTGACTTGAAAGGAGAACCCTAGTTTCTCGGCCCTGCTGATGGGTATTTTAATAAAATAGGGCTGTTGGGTATTTTAATAAAATAGGGTTGTTTGCAGATTTATAAAAAAACGTACGCTTCTATCGCTTTTCTCCGCTTCTGCGAGAAGCGAGCGCTTTTATCTACCTGAGTCGCTTCTACTGGTTGAAGCGCCCATAGCCTCGCTTCGCTTCTCGCTTAAAGCGAAGAAGCGGTCGCTTTTTTCAACACTGTTTTAGGATAAGGCAAATGTCAATCACTAGGCAAAAACTATTCTTGATGCAAACATTAATTACATTGTCAATCCTTCCCCCAAATCTTGGCCAAATACAAGATATAGAAAGCCTACAATACAATCTAATCCTATTTGTCCACATAACAATCATAACAAATAAACTTCCTCAAGTATCCTGTTACTTGTATTTTAGAATCTTACCCGTCTAACTAGTTCTTGTGTGGTATTCAAACATCAAATCTCCATTTCATTAACTTCTATTCACCTGTTTAAACCACAAGACACTCTTCTTCAGTTATTCTGTTTCTCTCCTCTTTTTCATTTCGTTTTTTCCTCCTTTCTTCTTATTCTTTCCTTTTTTCTCACTGCCACCTATTACTGAACAGGTGTTGCAACCCTCCCAAACTTTTGAAGCAATCTTCAACACCACCCCAACCCCCTTTTAGTACTCTGTTACACAGTAACTCTTTCTTTTTTTTAAACAACAAACTCTGTTGCACAGTAACTTCAGCTTTAATTCCCCTTTTCGGCTTTTCCTTTTTCTACTCCTTTCACCATTCAAGACGACCACTCACAAATAGCTCTCATCTTTTTTTTCTTCTCACCAGTATGCACCCCTTGTTCCGAATGAGCAATCTTAATTCGGGATTAAAGCACATTGGTTGAAACAAATAAAAATTTAACCTTTACGAGCTGCATGGCCCTTTAAGATCATAAACAACCTTGTTCTTCTTGTTTACGTCACTCTTCCCATTAAACAAAGCTGGAAATGGAATCATTTTCTATAACTTTTCTTCTCTTTTTTTTTTCAATTCATATTATCCAATTAGTCTGATGGTAAGCACCGTCCACCTCCAACAAGAGGTTGTGAGTTCGAGTCACCCCAAGAGCAAGGTGGGGAGTTCTTGGAGGGAAGTATGCCGATGGTCTATTGGAAACCGCCTCTCTGCCCGAGTGCATGGGTAAGGTCTGCGTACACACTAACCTTCCCAGACCCACTAGTAGGATTATACTTGGTTGTTATTGTTATATTATCCAATTACTTACTTTACAAGGAGTCACAATTTTGTACCAGAAACAACAAAATGCTCGTAATAAGAATTCATGTAACCCGACCCTAACTAATTTGAAGAAAAAAAAGATCTGACCTTTACAAGCCGAATGGCCTCTTTAAGATCATAAACAACTTTTTTCTTCTTTTCATAACTACTCTTCACGCTAACCAATGTTGGAAATGGAACCATTTCCTCTTCAACATTCAAAACTCTCCTCATTGCCGCCTTTTTTTTTGCCTCGATTCTTCTCCTCTTTCTCTCGAGCTCCTCATCACCCTTAGCTTCCATTCCCCCCTCCTCTTCAACCCGATCCTGAGGTAACGGAGCCACTCAGGTCCGGTAAGAAAACAGAACTATTTGTGAGGAAGCTTGAGATGTGGTTTCTGCAGGTGGGGTTTGGGGCGAGTCCTTGGGTATGTAGGAAACGGGTTGAATATGAATCGGATTTTCTGGGGATTCGGGTTGTGATTGGGATGATGAAGAGGAGAGAAATCGGTCGAAATGAGAGCGGAGAAAAGCACGCACTTCTTTTGTTGTCATTAAGGTCCCTTCCCCTGAGTTCAACATGTCTCTTAATCGTATCCTTTTGGAATAATCTGGAAATTTGAGCATTAGGACGAAAGTTTGAGCTTGTTGCAAGTGTGTGTGTATTTTTCTGAAAAAAGTGTTTTATTGTAATGCTTGGATACACCTAATAGATTAGGGAGGCGGATCGAACGAATAATTACGTTCAACGGTTCGGCTTATCGGTTATCGGTTGATAAATATAATAGTATGCTAGTCATCCAACAAGATAACGATTGGATTAATATTGAATTAATAATTATCGTATGGTTATCGGATGGTTTACCGGCTTAATTAATAAAAGAGAAGTAGAGAACTAGAGAATTTGTAGAGAACTCGACTCCCTCATTAACATATAAGTTCCATCCTCTTTTTTAGTTTATGAGGCTTCCTAATATATGTTGCTACATGATAGAATCTGTTAACGCTTTGTTTTGTGCTTATTATAAGTAGGGGTGTTCATAAAAACCCGAAAAATCGAAAATCAAACTAAACTGATCAAAAAAACCGATACTTTTTAGTTTGGTTCGATTTTGGTTTTGAATTTTAAAAACCGATCAAATTTGGTTTGGTTTTGGTTTTAATAAAAAAATAATCAAACCAAACCGACTATAGGAATAACTATTTCAAATTTATTATTACACCTACATATATGTATATTTTTATACATAGTTTCAAAATTTTTATGGTGAATGTTAATCGTTTGGACTTTTAGTACAGTTCTTTACCTTTATATTCTAGTTTAATTGGTAGTTTTCTTTTGTTAAGTGTAAGACTCCATTTCATGTTAAAAAAATAATTTTAATTGAGTCCTTAAATTATTCATCACTATTTGATTCAATTATCATCAATATATTTTAGTAAATAATAGATTTTTCAAAGGACAATTGATTTGATAGTGTTACGTTAGAAATGTGATCGCCGGAATATGTGTTTGGTAGTGTATATCTTATATTTAAGAAAAAACCGACAAATAACCGAAAAACCGACATAAACCGAATCGAGAAAAAACTGACTTAATTGGTTTGGTTTGGGTCTAATATTTGAAAAACTGACTTACTTAGTTTGATTTCTTTTTAGGGAAAAATCGATCCAAACCGAACCATGAAGTATTTCTTTTGATTGCATAGCTCTCCTATTTCATGTAAAAAAAAAAAGGCTACTAAATACTTCACTTTCTGCTCAATGTAACAACCTTTTTGTGACTCGTATATCAGTTCTATGCCGAAGAAGTAAGAACTGGTCGACTGCTCAATTGCGAACTGTGGTGTTTAGGGGTGTTCATGCTTCAGTTTGATTCGATTTTTCTAGAAAAAACAATCAAACCAAGTAAGTCGGGTTTTTAAATATTGGAACCAAATCAAATCAATTAAGTCGGTTTTTTATCGGTTCGATTTTTGTCGGTTATTTATCGTTTTCTTCTTAAATATGAAACATACACTACCAAACGCATATTTCGACGACTACATTGTCAATGTAACACTATCAAACTAGTTGCTCTTTGAGAAATCTATCACTTACCAAGATATATTAATGATAATTGGCTCAAATAATGATGAATAATTTAAGTACTCAATTAAACATCGATTATTTTTAACATGAAATAAATTCTTGTACTTAGCAAAAGAAAACTACCAATCAAACTAGAAGGTAATTAATTAGATTATTATAATATCAAATAACTAGACTAAAAATACAAATGACTAATATGTATCGTAAAATTTCAGAAATTTATAAAAATATGCTTATATATAGGTGTAATAATAAATTATATAGCTACTTTTATAGTTGGTTTGGTTCGGATTTTTTCGGTTATTTTTTTGTTAAAACCAAAACCAAACCAAATTTGATCGATTTTTTAAATTTAAAAACAAAAAGCAAACCAAACCTAAAAAGCATCGGGGTTTTTAGACGGTTTGGTTCGGTTTCTCGGATTTTTATAAACACCCCTAGTGGTGTTGATTGGATTGACAATTAGAAATTAGGATTTAGCCATTTAGGGGTAGAAATATAAATATAAAAATTCTTAAAGGGTTAACGATTTATCCGATAAGAAAATTAAGTAATTCACACCCAAACCGTTATGCTGTTAATTATAAAATCTCAATTCGTTCATCAACTATTACCCCGATAACTTGATACCAATAAATCAATTTTATAGTTCGGTTTACGATTATTGTTTGATTTTGAACAACCAAGATTCTTTGACCAAACTTTGCAATAATTGTTTCTTATTTCCAATCATAACCAACAAAATGCAATACATAATAATGTAATTAACACCAATACATACATGAGAGGTATTTTTTTTAGTGTGGGGGGAGGCGGGAGATAGGGATAGTTGTGGGGTGTGCCGGAATACAACAATAGGTTTGGGTGTCAATTGTTCGATTCAGTTGGTTATTTTATAAAGCTTACAACTAATTTTTCGATTACTCTATTTTACATAATCAAAGCTGAACTTTTTGAAATCGTCCCAATTATCTTGGATTCTTCGGTATTGGTATGATTTTGTTAATTATTTTTTAAAATCATGTAGAAGTCTGTAGTAGTAGTACTAGTTAGAACGCGATATCTTGTGTACCTGCGTAGGAATTTAGCAAAAGTCTCTTGACACTTGTACTGTTTAAAAGGTGATGGATCAAGGGAACATAAAAAATGGCCAAAATAAAGATCTAGTTCACTATTTTACAACCACCTAAAATAAACTACGGAAAGACAAAAAAAATACAAACTACACGAGTGGGAAGCTATTAATCACGTTCAGACTCAAGAACAAAGCCTATTATTAGAAAATTAAGCATACAAGAGAAATCTAAATAATATGAGATGAAAGATATCCAATAGCTTGTGGATTTCTAATCAAGATCACTAAAATAATTTGTGACTTGCTACTCAAGATGTTGAAACTAATTAATTTAGTAAGAGTAGCAAAATATATTTGAGAGTTGGACACGAGTGTTAATTACCTATTGGTTTGTAGCCGTTTTCATAATCACAAGGCCTAAGGAAAAAATTCTTTGATTCGACTCGATCATCAGATTATAAGTTCATAACCCTAGCCCATTCCCATTTTGGGCGGAACAGATCTACTAATTCTTTGATTCCAGTTAGTAAGAGGGATCTTGAACTAAGAAATNAATCAACTAATTCTTTGATTCGTAATCAAAGTTATATATAAGTTCAGTAATCCTGCAAAGTAAAGTTTTCCCAGTTCAGTAATCCAAACTTTCTTCGATAAGGTCCTAAAACTTCCACATAAAAGTTTTTCTCTTGTTTAATTGTGCAACTCTTTTTTTCTAATTGGTCGAAAGGGATTACAAAGAAACATAAAAACCACTTAACGAGTATGACACTTTTTTTTTTTGGGAAAAACACCTGGAACTGGTGGTGACAAACAGACGGGTGAGGTCGGATATGAGCGGATCGAAAACGGGTAGTTCAAGATACGAATAAATTATCCGACCCGACCCATATTTAATACATATAAAAAATGAATTATTCTGCGAATAATATGGTTATCCATTACATCCATGGCTTATTGAACATGATCCTCTCGAAAAATTCATGATCTTCCAATCTCGAGGAGTCCCCAATTTGAGGCTTCACAAATATAAAAATTAAACTCATTATTTATCTATTAGTTATCCATTTTCTAAATGAATAATATGATCCTTATCTATATTCGACCTGTTTTTAAAATATTCATTATGTAACTCATTTTTTAATAGATAATATGAGTAAATAACTGTTGTATTTTAACCATTTTGCCACCTCTAACTGCAACATCACCTTATACAAAATAAAACACCTTTTAAATAAAATGTTAATTCCAAGATTTTAAATACGTGGTTCAATGAGTCTCAATGGTAAATGGTACATGTACCTTTCACATAACTACGCCTTGGTCCGAAACATGGTCAAATCGACTATATGAATCCTTATTGACTTACTCGTACTTTGAAATAGTACAAATTAGAATCTGTAAAACCAAGCCACTGCATCAGATTCCACAAATTGCTGAACGTGTTAGGATTTTAACAAGAAAATATATAATAATATTCGAATTATCATCCTCTCCTGATTGTTTCTTGGTGTGGTCACAATCACTAGAACTCCCTAGAAAACAAAGGTCTTGTAGCCATAAAACAGAAGACATGCTTATTTCTTTTAACTGAAAAATAAAAATGTGAGGCAACAATGTGGTTTGAGGAAGGGGGAGGTAAAGATCATTACATTAAGGGGCAGAAATAAAATAACTTGGAAAAATCCCTTTAGAAAAAAGGGCAGCCCAGTGCATTAAGCTCCCGCTATGCAGGGGGTATGGGGAAGGGCCGAACCACAAGGGTATGTTGTACGCAGCCTTACCCTGCATTTCTGCAAGAGGCTGTTTTCACGGCTCGAACCGTGACTTCCTTGGAAAATCCCTTTATGTGGGGAAAATCAAGAAATCTAAAGAAATTACAGTAAGGTACCATTAGAATTGGATCCACTAAGACTGTCAAGTTAAAAATGGATCTACTGAGATACTATAATTGAAGATACTTCCTTGCATGGCGGTCTGCTGCAATCGATAACGACTGTATTGACACAGGGAAAGATGGACCCATCTGCAGATTTCAACCATCATTTTGCAATTAGAATCTTGATCAATGAATTATGCATGAAATTCTAAACATGAAACAATCAGCAGGTACTGAAAGGATAGACATATTCAAGCATAGCAATGCTGCAATGCGCACCAGATATGAAAATGGTAAACGGGTACCAAAGTATAGAACTAGAGATTCTTAAGATTCAAAGTTCTCGCAACGAAAATTTTCAGTGCTGGGCTACTTAGTCTCACGAAAGAATAGCGTTGAATGTACAGTTAAGAACGAGAGTTTTGAGGTCCAATGCACCCAAAATGACGATTTTAGCGTCCCTCCTGGTCACGTCAGTAATAAGTATCAGGCCACTGAAAGATCCACATTGCCTAGTAGTCGGTTGTCAAGGACATATCTGCATTACGGTGCTAGTCTCACCCAAACATGGGATGTAGTATATTTCAGAAACAGCAAATTACTGTGTCATAGTCTTTTGTTTGAGGTAAAATCAGAGAAATGCATGCAAAGAACAAGAGGATTCTACATGTCTCCTTTATGATTCCCTGACGGTAAACTGCAAATTGGCCAATTTGACCGTGATAGGGGTGCACCCATAAAGACGGCACATAATATGTGGATGAAACTATGAAGCAGATCATACTACCAAAAATTATGCAGTGAGCATTCCTTCATCTTAAAACGAAGCTGCAGTACTACATGCTCATAGACTTTTAGGTATTTAGTGAGGGGCCTTTGTAAGCCATACTTTACTCAAGTAAAGTCATGATTAAGGAGCCAAAGCAGGAACTCCCTCAAAGGGAAAAGCAACAAAGGGTCTATCAAGAGGCAATATCTGAAAGGTTCTTGTCTGTTATCTCACATATCTATTTTTGATTATGTATATGTACTTAGAAAAATTTATGCAAGGCAACAGATTTACGAAGAATGTAAGTCAAGGAGCTTACCGTGCTGCATATATGGACTGTATTCACATAACCAGCATATTTTGAGCCTGCATCAAAGATTTAAAAAAGAAAAAAAGGTTGTTACCTACGGATGTAGACGACATAAAAGTTGTGACCAACGAAGTTAGATGACACCGATGTGTATAATAAGTTGTATACTTCCAGAAAGGGGAAAAAAATTGGGCGACCAGAAAGTCATTTTCCTTTTCTTTACTTTCATTCCTTAAATCTTAGGGAATACATTTTTTGAATACTTATCTGACAACTAAATGAATCCTAAATGGGAGGAGAAGAGGGTGTTACGCGAGATTTTTCACTGGACCTTAACCAAACAAATCAATAAGGATATAATCAAGAGTTGCTTACTCTTTTTTAAGCCAGCAGGTTTCTGACGCAAAAGTTCGTGTACAAATGCACCAACGTTTTCACACAGTGCCTCATCTTGAAAACTTACCTGCAAACAATGTTTCACGGAGGAAGCGTCAGGACGTGCATTCCAGTAGTCTATGTATCTAATAAA
Source organism: Nicotiana undulata (assembly GCA_005239495.1). Classification (NCBI taxonomy): domain Eukaryota; kingdom Viridiplantae; phylum Streptophyta; class Magnoliopsida; order Solanales; family Solanaceae; genus Nicotiana; species Nicotiana undulata. The sequence goes on from ML267710.1 coordinate 45,876, forward strand.
GCTCAAGAATTTGTGATGAAGAAGAGAGAGAGGCAAAGTGTACCTTCCCAATTCCTACATGCACAATTGCAGTTTTGTCTTTTTTGAAAGGTACACCTTGTTTTGCTTCTTTCACTGCTTTTGTGATATCTTTGGTAACAGTACCTTTCTGCATGCATTATGACAAAATAAGCACTAACTTGTTAAGAACAACTTGAATTAAGAGCAGAAAGATGCATATTACTTACTTTAGTATCTGGCATCAATTGTCTCAAGTACTTGGCAATCTGCAAAAGCGTGTGACGTTACTCACTGTGAAGCACTAACAGAGCATTTATATTTTCCCCCTCCTCTTTATCCGTTCAACATTGAGGGGTCGTTTGATAGGTCATTATAGAATCAAACTATACAGGCACTAACATTGAAATTAAAGGACTGCATAGCCTCACTTGTTACTAATAGGGGGTTGGTTGAAAATTGAACCCTGTTTCATGCATCATGGACCTCACTATCAATATATAGTTATATACCATCTATGAGATAAATGCATATTAGGCTATGTTTTACTAAATCAACCCTCCATCCGTTCCGTCCTGCTCCAAGCCTTCCCCAACCCACCTTTACCTCCATCTTTAACTAAAATGATTAATTCACATATAATTTTCTTTACAGTAATTTTCAGTAACACTTCATAACTAATATTATTTTAGAATAAAGAGAATTCAATCACTAGGCAAAAGCTATTTTTGATGCAAACATCAATCATACTGTCAATCATTCCTCCAATTTCTTGACCAAATACAAGATATAGAAAGCCTACAATACAATCAAACATCCTAACTATCCTTGTCCGCCAACATATCAATCATAATGAATAAATTGCCCCAAGTATCCTTTTATTTTTAATTTAGAAATCTTTCCCATCTAACAAGCTTTTCTGGTATTCAAACATCAAATCTCCATTTCATTAACTTCGATTTCACGTCTGTTTAAAAACTTTTGACGACAAAAAGTAGTCACTCTTTTTTTATAAGGAGAAAAACTAGTCACTCTTTTTTCCTTTCATTTTCACTTTCCTCACTTGTCTTCTTCTGCTTCCTCTTCGCATCCACCATGAAACCACCTCACCGCGAGACATTCTTCCTTAGTTATTCTGTTTCTCTCCTCTTCATTTCGTCTTTTCCTCCTTTCTTATTCTTTC
>ML267713.1:0-10292 GCA_005239495.1 Nicotiana undulata
TTGTCTGGCGGGTTCACCGTTAGACGCAGTCATGGCCCGAATGTGGGATTTCGGGTCGTGACATCAATTAAGTTTCAATCTGACTTTATAATTTTTTTTAAGTAATTAAAGATGTATCATACGCCGTCTATTATATGTTCTCTTTAATTTAAAGCCAGCATGTTCGTTAGAATTATATTCATAGCGATTTTATTCTCATGCAATCATGATTCTGGCTTGTGCATCATAAAGAAATGTAATACATATGTCAATTCTTACTCTTAAATAGTAAATAATATCTATTAAAACTAATTGGTGAATATGCCAAGAATGATACATAATATCTTTTCAGTGTTTTTATATTTCATGGTTATTCGCATGCTTTCTTCACCTTATGTATGTCAACATATATTTTTTTATCTATATCCATATTGCATTTGGGTTTTACTACCTGTCACAAAATGATAGATTTTGATTTTTTTTTAATTTAACAGTTTTTTGTGATAGTTTTACTATGTCGAATTTATCAAAACATGAACTTGTGGCACATGACATCTCCGGGAATAACTATTTTCCATGGGTACTTGATGCTGAAATTCACCTTGACGCTAAAGGTCTTGGTGACACTATTAAAGAAGAAAATGAAGCATCAAGTTATGATAAGGCGAAAGCCATAATTTTCCTTCGCCATCATCTCGATGAAGGGTTAATGTGATGACCCAAAAGGTCATCCTGTGTGTATTTGACTAAATCTGTGTTCCGAGGCCCCGAAAGCCTCCGTTAATCTCACCCGATATGCGTGCGTAGCCGGGCGTGTTGCCGGGAAGCTTTTATGTGAAAATTTGATAAAAAATGGAATTTTATAATAATTAATGGAATAGAGTTGACTTTGGTCAACATCTTTGGTAAAAGGACCCGGACCCGTGATTTGACGGTCCCGGAGGGTTTGTAGAAAAATATGGGACTTGGGCGTATGCCCGAAATCGAATTCCGAGGTCCCAAGCCCGAGAAATGAATTTTTAAAGAAAATTATTTTCTGAAAATAATAAAGGTTTTTGAAAATGATAATTGATGTGAAAACCTTACTGGGCCCGAATATGGTTCCGAAGCCCGAAACAGGTTTAATATATGTTATGTGACTTATCTGTGAAATTTGGTATAAAACGGACTTGAAATGACGTGATTCGGATCAAAATTGGAATAATTAAGCCTTATGAAATTTTAAAAAAATTCTATGAGTTTTGGGGTTTAATCCATTGATTTTGATGATATTCTGGTGATTTAAATGCTTGAGTAAGTCCGTAGGATGATTTGAGTCGTGTGTATTTTTGGTTTTGAGACCCGAGGGCTCGGGTGAGTTTCGGGTAGTTAACGGGGTGTTAAAGAGTAAAAATAATTGGTGTTTTCTTAAGGTTTCTGGTGTCTGGTGATTTAGTCTATGCGATCGCATAGGAGGGGCTGCGATCTCATAGTGTTGTGTGGGGGAGGGGGGGGTCTGAAGCCTTGTGCGATCGCAAGGGTGGGTCCGCGATCGCAGTGTAGAAAATTCAGGTGTTCTGCGCTCGCATCCGTTCTCCGCGATCGCGTAGGGTACCAGGGTGACTGGGTGGGGGCTAGGTAGTTCTTCTCTGCGGTCGCACCATTGCCTCCGCGATCGCAGAGGCCTGTGGGGTTGACCTTCTGCGATCGCTGCCCTCTGTCTGCGGTCGTGTAGTAGGAATCTCTAAAGCTCTACAATCGCAGCCCTTCTTCCGCGATCGCAGAGAACAAAATCGCCCAGTTAATTCCTTAAGTCAAAAGCAGAATGTTAATTCGGTATTTCCACTTTTTCATCAACTCCTTCTTCTCCAAAGCCCCATTGACGACCTCCAAGCTAGTTTCCCTCCATAACCACTTGGGTAAGTGTTCCTAACACCAATTTCTTTCATTTTTCTTCCCTAATCACTAGAATCTAGGTCTAAAAACATGAAATCAAAGTAGAAATTATGGGTTTTGGGTAGAGTTAGATTTTTGGGAATTTTGGGTAATTCAACCCCAATTTGGGGTCGAATTTCAAAACAAATTATATATTCTAACTCGTGGGGGTATGGGTGATCGAATTTTGGTCCGAGCCTCGTGTTTGGACCAAGCAGACCCGGGGTCGGATTCTAAAGGAAAGGCGGTATTAGAGGCTTGATTGCTATTTTTGAACCCGAGGTAAGTGTCTTTCCTAACATTGGTGAGGGAATAGGTATTGTATGCTATGTGCTAAGTGTTTATCATGTCCAATGCATAGGTGAAGTGACGAGTACCTATGCATTGTGTGTCAAGCATGCCCGTGAGTCTATTTTTGATGAAAATCTTATTATTACTTCCATGTTCGTCATAATATGAATTTGTCTCTACTTGGGAGTTGTTTGTTGTTGGAAGACTTGGTCGATGAACTCATGATGTATTGGTTCACTTGAGAACCCATTTGTTAAGGATATATTTATATATTGAAGGGATTGGTCATAGCTAAGACCCTTGCCGGGCAATTGTTGTGATATTGATTGATGCTTTCCCCTTGCTGGGTGATTTTGAACTATATTTCCACTATGCTGCATTCCTTACCATTGATATTTTGTCATTGTTTTGATGAGGAAGAGTGTAAAGCACGAAGGGTGATGTCGTGCCATGATATACATTGATCTCACCATACATTGCATAGTGAGGAAGAGTGTAAAGCACGAAGGGTGATGCCGTTCCATGATATACATTGATCACACCATACATTGCATAGTGAGGAAGAGTGTAAAGCACGAAGGGTGATGCCGTTCCATGATATACATTGATCACACCATACATTGCATAGTGAGGAAGAGTGTAAAGCACGAAGGGTGATGCCGTTCCATGATATACATTGATCACACCATACATTGCATAGTGAGGAAGAGTGTAAAGCACGAAGGGTCATGCCGTGCCATTATTTACATTGATTATAAACAAGAAGGTTAATGTCGTGCCATGATTTACATTGATCACATCATAACTTGCATAGTGAGGAAGAGAGTAAAAGCACGAAGGGTGATGTTGTGCCATGATTTACATTGATTACATCATAACTTGCATAGTGAGCAAGAGAGTAAAAGCATGAAAGGTGATGTCGTGCCATGATTTACATTGATTACATTGACATACATAATACATCGCATAGTGAGGAAGAGAGTAAAAGCACGAAGGGTGATGTCGTGCCATGTTCCATGATTATTCCATATCGTACATCGCATTGTGAGGAAGAGAGTAAAAGCACGAAGGGTGATGTCGTGCCATGTTCCATGATTATTCCATATCGTACATCGCATTGTGAGGAAGAGAGTAAAAGCACGAAGGGTGATGCCGTGCCATTATTTACGTTTCTGGTATTTACACTGGTTTCCTTATCATTCATTTGTTAAATTGCCTTTTCTTGTCTGCTCTTCATGCTCATTTAACTGCTCTATCTCATATGTTCCCCTTTAACTGCTCCCGTATCCCCATACTTGTCTGTCTATCTCTTGCCTTGTTTTTCCATGCTTTGGGTTGTAGAATAGGACAGGTTAATGTTGTTGCTAAGTCTAGCCTCGTCACTATTTCGGCCGAGGTTAGGCTCGGCACTTACTCAGTACATGGGGTCGGTTGTAGTGATGCTACACTGCACTTCTTAGTGTTGTGCAGATCCCGAACCCGGACCCCGTGGACAGCGTTGAGGGAGTCACCTTCAGTCCACCCAGAGCTTCAAGGTATACCCGCCGGCGTTCGTGGGGCCTTGGTGTCTCTTCTACCCTTGGATCTCTTATTGTCTTACATCTTCCGCTAGTTTCAAAGACAATGATGTATTTTCCCTTCAGACTTGTATTTAGCACTCTATAGAGAGTTCGTGAGTTGTGATATCCCGGTTTTTGGGGCTTATGCGACGTTCTGTATTTACTATTCCACTTAGCATTTTTGAATTATTATTCCATTTTCGCTGTAAAAATATGTGAGGTGTTTTGTTATTTCTGTTAAGATGGTATCTCAATGTTAGATTAATTGTACACGTTGGCTTGTCTAGCGGGTTCAACGTTAGACGCAGTCACGGCCTGAAGGGTGGGATTTCGGGTCGTGATAAGTTGGTATCAGAGATCTAGGTTTCTTAGGTATCACCACTCACGGACAAACTTGGTTGAGTCTGAGGAATCGGTACAGACACGTCTGTACTTATCCCCCAGAGGCTGTAAAGTTAGGATAACTCCACATTTCTTCATCTCTGTCGTGCGATATGAATTCTGAGTACTGATTGAGTTCCTATTCTACTCTCTCGCAGATGGCGAGGACGCGTGCTTCCCTTGGTTCCGCTCAGCAGCCCGAAACTCCTGCTACAGCTCCTACGAGGGGTCGAGGTCGAGGACGAGGCCGGGGCGGGGCTCAGCCTAGAGCAGCAGCCCCAGTGGAGGACCCTCAGGTTGAGTTCGACGAGGAGGTCCTAGTTTCGACAGTCCCAGTTGGACCAGCGCAGGTCCCAGAGGGGTTCATAGCTACCCCAGTGCTTCAGGACGCTCTTGTCCGTCTGGTAGGACTCATGGAGAGTGTAGCACATGCCGGTCTTCTTCCTACTGCACCAGCTGAATCTCAGGCTAGGGGAGGGACCCAGACTCCTGTTATTCATACCCCAGAGTAGGCTGCCACTCAGTTTCAGACTCTAGCACCTCAGACAACTGAAGTAGTTCAGCCGGGTATTGTGGCACCGGCCGTCGAGGGCGAACTATGTCAGCAGATGCTCTATGGAGACTAGATCGGTTCAGCAAGTTATTCACTGCCACTTTACTGGTACACCGTCAAAGGATCCACAGGATTATTTGGACAGCTGTCATGAGGTTCTTCGGAACATGGGCATAGTGGAGTCTAATGGAGTTGACTTTGCTACTTTTCGGTTATCTGGCACAACCAAGACTTGGTGGAGAGACTATTGCTTAGCCAGACCAGCTGAGCCAGCACCTTTGACTTGGGCTCAGTTCACAGAGGTATTCTTGGGGATTCCTTCCCATTACTCAGAGAGAGGATCTTCGGAGGCAGTTCGAGCGCCTCCAGCAGCGTTCTATGACAGTTACCCAGTATGAGACCAGATTCATCACCTTAGCCAGGCATGCATTGGTGATACTCCCCACTGATCGGGAGAGGGTTCCGAGATTTATTGAGGGACTGGCCTAGCCTATCAGACTCCAGATGGCTAGAGAGTCAGGTACAAACATTTCCTTTCAGGCTGCGGCCGACGTGGCCAGGAGGATTGAGATAATTCTATCCCAGGGTGGAGGTCAGGGGGCTGACAAGAGGCCCCGTCATTTTGGTAGATTCAGTGGAGCCTCAACTGGAGGCAGGGATTCTGTCGGTAGAGGTCATCCTCCCCGACCTTTCCAGTCAGCACTTCAGGTTTCTCATCGTGCACCGTCAGCTCCAGTTAGTGCACCACCAGCAACCATCAGTGCGCAGCCACTTCAGAGTTATCAGGGTCGTCAGGGACAGTTCCAGAGTCCCCAGTCATATCACCAGAGGCCGTGTTATTCCTGTGGTGTTCCGGGGGACATTGCCAGGTATTGTCCCCGAGCTTCTAGTGGTCCCTTGTATCAGGGCTCTCGTGCCATGGTTCCAGTATCAGGTGCACCCCGCCCCCTCAACCATCTAGGGGTGGTCGTGGTGCCAGAGGAGGAGGACATGTTCATAGAGGTGGAGCTCAAGCCACAAGAGGTAGAGGTCAGGTTGCAGCAGGTAGGCCCAGGGATGTCTAGATTGGAGGGGCTCCGCTCCGTTGTTATGATATTCCTGCCAGACCCGAGGCTGAGGCCTCCGATGAAGTTATCACAAGTACGGTCTCAGTTTGTAGCCGAGATGCTTCGGTGTTATTCGATCCGGGTTCTACTTTCTCCTATGTGTCCTCATATTTTTCCCCTTATTTGAGAATGCCTCGTGATTCTTTGAGTACTTCTGTGTATGTGTCTACCCCGATGGGTGATTCTATTGTGGTAGATCGAGTCTACCGTTCTTGCTTAGTTGTTATTGGGAGTTTGGAGACTCGGGTATATTTATTGCTTCTTGATATGGTAGACTTTGATGTTATATTGGGTATGGACTGGCTATCCCCTTATCATGCCATTCTGGACTGTCATGCCAAGACAGTGACCTTAGACTTGCCTGGAGTACCTCGTTTAGAGTGGAGAGGGACTCCTAGTCATTCTTCTGGTAGAGTTATTTCTTATATGAAGGCTCGGCACATGGTCGAGAAGGGTTGTTTGGCCTATCTGGCCTATGTTCGTGATTCTAGTGCCGAGGTTCCTTCCCTGGAGTATGTGCCTGTAGTTCGTGAGTTTCCAGAGGTATTCCGTGCTGACCTTCCTGGTATGCCACCCGACAGAGATATTGACTTTTGTATTGAGGTAGTTGAGGGCACTCAACCTATTTCTATTTCGTCATATCATATGGCCCCGCCAGAGTTGAAGGAATTGAAGGAGCAGTTGCAGGATTTGTTGGATAAAGGCTTCATTAGGCCTAGTGTTTCTCCTTGGGGTGCTCCCATGTTGTTCGTGAAGAAGAAAGATGGCTCGATGAAGATGTGCATTGACTACCGACAGTTGAATAAGGTTACTATTAAGAACAAGTATCCTTTGTCGATGATTGATGACTTGTTTGATCAGCTTCAGGGTGCTTCAGTTTTCTCTAAGATAGACTTGAGGTCTGGTTACCATCAACTTAAGATCAGGGCGTCTGACGTTCCTAAGACAGCTTTTCGCACTCGTTATGGGCACTATGAGTTTTTGGTGATGTCTTTTGGGTTGACTAATGCACCCGTTGCATTTATGGAGTTGATGAATCGGGTATTCAGGCCTTATTTGGACTCATTCGTGATCGTGTTTATAGATGATATCTTGATTTAATTTCGTAGTCGAGAGGAGCATGACCAGCATCTTCGGGTTGTTCTCCAGACTCTGAGAGATCGGCAGTTTTACGCCAAGTTTTTTAAGTGCGAGTTCTAGTTGAGTTCTGTGGCATTCTTGGGCCACGTTGTATCGGCAGAGGGCATTCAGGTGGATCCGAAGAAGGTTTCAGCAGTTAGAGATTGTCCTAGGCCCACTTCAGCCACCGAGATTCGGAGCTTCTTAGACCTAGCAGGCTATTATCGCCGGTTCGTGGAGGGGTTTTCATCTATAGCAGCCCCGATGACCAAGTTGACACATAAAGGTGTTCAGTTCAGATGGTCCGAGGATTGTGAGGCGAGCTTTCAGAAGCTCGAGACAGCATTGACCACAGCACCGGTGTTGGTATTGCCCACAGGTTCAGGTCCGTATACTGTGTATTGTGATGCGTCACGGGTTGGGCTCGGTGCGGTATTGATGCAGGATGTCAAGGTCATAGCCTATGCATCTCGTCAGTTGAAATTACACGAGAAGAATTATCCAGTTCACGACTTGGAGCTTGCAGCTATTGTTCATGCTTTGAATATTTGGAGGCACTATTTGTATGGGGTACCGTGAGAGGTATTCACTGATCACAAGAGTTTGCAATACTTGTTTAAGCAAAAGGAGTTGAACATGAGGCAGAGAAGGTGGTTAGAGTTGCTGAAGGATTATGATATTACCATTCTTTATCATCCGGGGAAGGCCAATGTGGTGGCCGATGCTTTGAGCCGGAAATAAGTCAGTATGGCAGTCTAGCTTATTTGTTAGTCGGAGAGCGACCTCTTGCGTTGGATGTTCAGGCTTTAGCCAATCGATTTGTGAGATTGGAGGTTTCTGAGGCTGGCAGTGTTTTGGCCCATATTGTGGCCAGTTGTTCATTGTATGACCGAATTCGGGCTAGGCAATTTGATGATCGTCATTTATGTGTTCTTAGAGATACAGTCCGTCACGGAGGTGTCAAGCAGGTTACGATTGATGATGAGGGAGTTCTGCGGATGCCGGGTCGTATTTGTGCACCTGATGTTGAGGGTATTCGTGAGTTGATACTTCAGGAGGCCCATAGTTCCTGGTATTCCATTTATCCGGGCGCCGCAAAGATGTACCAGGACTTGCGGCAGCATTATTGGTGGCGTAGGATGAAGAAGGATATTGTAGCTTATGTAGCTCGGTGCTTGAATTGTCAGCAGGTTAAGTATGAGCACCAGAGACCCGGTTGTTTGATGTAGCAGATTTAGTTTCCCGAGTGGAAGTGGGAGCGTATCACGATGGATTTTGTAGTTGGGCTCCCACGGACTCGGAGGATGGTCGATGTAGTATGGGTTGTTGTGGATAGGCTGACCAAGTCAGCACATTTCATTCCTGTATCAGTTTCATATTCAGCCGAGAAGTTGGCAAAGATCTATATGAGAGAGATTGTCAGATTGCATGGTGTGACCTTATCTATTATATCAGACCGAGGTACTCAGTTTACCTCCCATTTCTGGAGAGTATTTTAGCGAGAGTTGGGCACACTGATCGATTGGAGCACAACATTTCATCCTCAGACGGACGGACAGTCCAAGCATACTATTCAAATTTTGGAGGATATGTTGCGGGCCTGTGTCATTGATTTTGGTGGTTCATGGGACCAATTCTTGCCTTTAGCTGAGTTTGCCTACAACAACGGCTATCAGTCGAGTATTTAGATGGCTCTGTATGAGGCGTTGTATGGTAGACGGTGTCGGTCTCCAGTCGAATGGTTTGAGCCGAGAGAGGCTAGATTGTTGTGTTCCGAGTTAGTCCAGGATGCCTTGGACAAGGTGAAGATTATTCAAGATAGACTTCGTACAACTCAGTCCAGGCAAAAGAGTTATGCGGATCGCGGAGTTCGAGATTTGGCTTTTATGATAGGAGACCAGGTGTTTCTTAGAGTGTCGCCTATGAAGGGCATGATGAGGTTCAGGAAGAAGGGCAAGTTGAGCCCTAGGTACATTGGTCCATTTGAGATTTTGGATAAGGTAGGAGAGGTGGCCTACAGACTTGCCTTGCCACCGCATTTATCAGTCGTGCATCTAGTGTTTCATGTATCTATGATCCAGAGGTATATTGCAGATCCATCCCATGTTCTTGACTTCAGCGGTGTCCAGTTGGACCAGGATTTGTCTTATGAGGAGGAGCCAGTAGCCATATTAGCTAGGCGGGTTCGTCAGTTGAGATCGAAGAGTTATCCTTCGGTTTGTGTTCAGTGAAGAGGTCAGCCTGCTGAGGCAACTACTTGGAAGTCCGAGTCCGATATGCGGAGCCGTTATCCCCATCTTTTCTAAGACTCGGGTACTTTCCTATGTCCGTTCGAGGACAAACGTTTGTTTTAGAGGTGGAGATTGTGATGACCCAAAAGATCATCCTATGATAATTTAGCTAAATCTGTGTTCCGAGGCCCCAAAAGCCTCCGTTAATCTCACCTCAATATGCGTGCGCAGCTCGGGCAGGTAGCCGGGAAGCTTTTATGTGAAAACTTGATAAAAAATAAAATTTCTAATAATTAATTGATTAAAGTTGACTTTGGTCAACATTTTTGGTGAACGGACTCGGACCCGTGATTTGACGATCACGGAGGGTCCGTAGGAAAATATGGGACTTGGGCGTATGCCGGGAATCGAATTCCGAGGTCCCAAGCCCGAGAAATGAATTTTTAAAGAAAATTATTTTTTGAAAAATATAAAGGCTTTTGAAAATGAATATTTATGTGAAAACCGTGTTACTGGGCCCGTATTATGGTTCCGGAGCCCGGAATAGGTTTAATATATGTTATGTGAGCTATCTGTGAAATTTGGTGTAAAACGGACTTGAAATGACGGGTTTCGGATCAAAATCGGAATAATTGAACTGTAACGACCTGGCCGGTCGTTTTGGGGAGTTAGAGCCCCGATCCCCTGATAACTGTTCCTCCCTTGTCTTATTAGGTTAATGGAACGAGTCGGAACGTTGAGTGATGAAAATTGGAGTGTTTTTGGACATATAGTCCTTTAAGGTGAGCTTTGACCTTAGAAATTGGATCGGAGCGGGAGCTGTGCGAAGACGGATCCGGAATGGAAATCCGTCGACTCCGTCAGCTCCGTTGAGTGATTTCGGGGTTGGGAGCGTGTTCGGAATGTGTTTTTGAGGCCAGACGTAGGTTTAGGCTTGAATTGGCGAAAGTTAAAATTTCGGCGATTTCGGCCGATAGGTGAGATTTTGATATCGGACTCGGAATGAAATTTCGAAAGCGACAGCAGGTCCGGAATGTCATTTATGACCTGTGTGCAAAAGGTCATTCAGACGAGTTTAGACCTGGTTCGGTGTCCGAAGTGAATTCTTGAAAATTCCTAAGTTCCTAGGCTTGAATCTATGCATTTTTGGATATTTTGA
>MDKH01003758.1:0-10491 GCA_005239495.1 Nicotiana undulata
ATGTGGTACCTTGTATGGTACTAGTCCATAAATACCGAGTATTTTAGCTCGGGTCGTATTTCACCTTAAATTGACAGCCTTCAACAAAAATTCATTTTCTTTGATTCGTTTACTCTTTAATCTTCACGAATTTACTTATCACTTGTTTGAAATAGTGTAATACTTATAATCCCAAAATAAATCTCATTCCCGAACTTACATCGATTAACTTACGACAAACTTTAACGTACGAAAATGCGGGTTGTAACATCTCATTTTTGAGCTGTCATTAATTTATTTATGGCGCACTTTGACGTACGAAAACATGGGGTGTAACATCATTCCCCCCTATGGAACATTTGTCCTCGAATGTTGACTGATGTACTTATATGTTCATACCATATGTCTTTTATTACTCTCCTTGACATCTAGGTAGCTGTTCTGTGATTAAATCCAAAGGCCAGGACATTCCCCCCTTTTAGGCCTCTTTCTCACCCCACGACTTATGGTCGGAATCCTTTCGGTCTCGTAATTGTTGCTACCTTCTATCATGCAGCTTGTACAACTCTGACCTTGTATGTGCGCTTATGCGTCTCTTTTTTCCTCCAACTGTTAGCCAATTTGTAGGCCTCACTTGTAAACATATACAAATCTTAATATGATGTCTTTCTGGGCATCTATAGGCAAACTAAAGTTTTTTCTCTCGGTACCTTGTAGAACTTGCGAATATTACTATATATTATTTCATAGACCCGAATCTTTACCGCATATACGTGGGTCATACTATACCATAAATCTTATTCGATTTATCATTACTGAGGTCTGCAATGAACTCCAGGTTACTCTCGTTGTTTATCCTTAAGACTGGTGGTCTAATTTAATCTCATACTGTTGACCTTTAATTTACCAAATTCCATGATCTCAGGGAAACAAGCGGCATATAACATGAATTCATAACACACCTAATTAATTTCGAGGATGAACACAAGGCATGATGTGGGCCTAAATATCCGGACATAACAATAATAGTCGCTACGTACGGACTCTTGTCACCTTGTACATACGTAACCCCCGCAAACATTAACACATAGTCATTTAATTCACCTATTGGGACAATTCCCTCTTACAAGGTTAGAAAGGAGACTCACCTCATGTCGAACCTACTATCCGGGTCAAGAATGCGCCCAAAACTCCGAACTCGTCTCCCAAGGACTCGAAACTAGTCAAATGTTACACAAATACATCAATTTATACTCAAAAGTATGGAATTCTCCTATTTACTTAGTTATTTCATCTTACTTTGAAGAATCCCAGAATACACTCCCGGGACCACATGCTCGTATTCCGAAAATATTCAAAGGAAACACTTACCCATAACCTAAGGATCATTAATATATAGTTTTTGTATGATTCCATGGAAAATTCCTTGGTAATTCTCCCATTTTTCATAAAACCTAGGTTTTTAGCCTAACCCATGATTTTCCACTAATTAGTGTGTTAATCTACCTAAAAATCCAAGTATTAAACTTAAATTATAGTACGAATCACTTACCTCTTAGTTGCTAGGTGAAATCTCCGCTTTGCAAGCTCCCAAAATCGCCCCAAGTGAAGAAAAATGGCTTAAAAGGGACTAAGTCCCGTTTAAATCTAACACTGCCCAGCTGCCCCTTGTGTGCGATCGCAGCTTGGGCAGTGCAATCACAGAAGTCAGTTGGTATGTCCCCTTGAACGCCTACTGTGCGGTCGCGAAAGGGGTCGTGCGATCGCGGAGGCTAGCTGGGCTAGTCCTATGCGATCGCGGGGGAGTGGGGTGCCAACGCGGAGAACAAACACTTGGCATGGACACAACTTACCCTGTGTGAACGTAGACAAGCCCTTACGATCGCACAAGGCATTTTCTCACTCCTGCCAACTGCCAACTCCTTCTATGCGATCGCATGATTGCACCCGCGATCGCACAGAAGGAAACTAGACAGTGAAAATCTTGTGTTTTGAAATTAACTCCGAGGGGTCCGAAACTGACCCGAGCCCCTCGGGACCCCGTCTAAAGGAAGTGGAAAGTCTGTATTCATGGTACGGACTCGCTCGAATTTTTGGAACGTGAAAAAAAAAAAAAAACTAAGATTCCGACCCCAACACTAAATTGAATCAAACTTTGAACTTCAAGGTCTAGAATTCGCTTTCAATGCGCCGAACCTATCTATACTACTCGGAATGACACAAAATTTTGCATGCAAGTCATAAATGACATAAAGGAACTATTCCCAGTTTCGTAATTCTGTTCGGACCTCGATAACACAAAAACACATTCCAAACCTCAATTCTTAAACTTAAGGAATCATATTTCACTATTTGGCACCGAAACGCTTCCGGGTCATCCAACACCCGTTCCGGACACACGCCCAAGTCCGAAATCATCATACCAAGCTACCAGAACCGTCGAAACTCGATTCCGAGGTCGTTTCTTTAAAATGTTGACCGAAGTCAAACTTGGCCTTAAAGGCCAACCTTAAGGAACCAAGTGTTCCTACACCATCCCAAACTCTTCCAAATCCCGAACCACCCGTCCCCACAAGTCATAAATCTTCAAAAGCAACTATGAGAAGTATCAATTAGGGGAACGGGGTCCTAATACGCAAAACGACCGGTCGGGTCGTTACATTCTCCACCTCTTAAACAAATGTTCGTCCTTGAACGGGTCTAGAACCATTCCTGGAGTGCTGAATAAGTGTGGATATCTGCTCCGCATGTCCTCCTCGGACTCCCAAGTCGCCTCCTCGACTGGTTGGCCCTTCCACTAGATTTTTACGGCAGAAACTCTCTTGTATCTTAACTGGCAATCCTGCCTGTCAATAATAGCAAATGGCTCCTCCTTGTAGCCCAACCTCTCATCTAACTGAATGGTGCTGAAATCATCCACGTGAGAGAAGTTGGCATGGTATCTCCGGAGCATGGATACATGAAAGACCGGATGAACTCCTAATAAACTGGGAGGTAAAGCAAGCTCATAAGATACCTCACCAACCCGCCTCAACACCTCGAAAGGGCTATGAACCTTGGGCTCAACTTTCCCTTCTTCCCGAACCTCATAATGCCCTTCATCAGCGAGACTTTCAACAGGAACTTATCTCCCTCCATAAACGATACATCACGCGCCTTCTGATCCGCGTAACTCTTATTTCTGAATTGTGTTGTGCGGAGCCTCTCGCGAATCAACTTCACTTTCTCCAAAGCATCCTTCAGCAGGTCGGTGCCATATAACTTAGCCTCGCCAGGATCAAACCACCCAATAGGAAAACGACATCGCCGACCATACTAAGCCTCAAATGGAGCCATCTCGATGCTGGACTGATAACTATTATTGTAATCAAACTCGGCCAAAGGAAATAACTGGTCCCACTGACCTCCGAAATCAATCACACATGCCCTGGGCATGTCCTACAATATTTGAATTGTACGCTCCGACTGACCATTAGTCTGAGGGTGAAATGTTGTGCTGAAATCTATCTGGGTGCCCAACTCACTATGTAATTCTCTCCAGAAGAGCGAGGCGAATTGAGGACCTCGATCTGATATAATGGACACCGGCACACCGTGCAACCGAACTATCTCCCGAATGTAGATATGGGCTCACCTATCATAAGTATAAGTAGTAGCTACTGGAATGAAATGCGCCGATTTGGTCAACCTATCCACAATGACCCAAACTGTGTCAACCTTCCGCAAAGTCCGAGGCAACCCAACCACGAAGTCCATAGTGATGCGCTCCCACTTCCACTCAGGAATGGGCATCTGCTGAAGTAGGCCTCCTGGCCTCTCGTGCTCATACTTGACCTGCTGACTATTAAGACATCTAGACACATACCCCACTATGTCCTTCTTCATCCGCCTCCACTAGAAATGCTGCTTCAAATCACGATACATCTTCGTAGCACAAGGATGAACAAAATACCGCGAACTGTGAGCCTCCTCCAGAATCCACTCCCTCAAGCCATCAACATTAGGAACACATAAACGGCCCTGAAGTCTTAGAAAACCATCCTCGCCAATAGTAACCTCCTTGGAACCACCCTAAACCACTGTCTCCCGAAGCTCTGCTAAGCACGGATCATCGAACTATCGGGACTTAATCTCTTCCAATAAGGAAGACTGAGCAACCACATGTGCAAGAACTCAGCGAGGCTCTGAAAGGTCTAATCTCACCAGGCGATTAGCCAAGGACTGAATGTCCAAGGCTAGAGGTCTCTCCTCTGCTACAATATAAGCCAAACTACCCATACTCTCCACCTTCCTGCTCAAAGCGTCTGCTACCACATTTGCCTTGCCCGGATGATAAAGAATTGTGATGTCATAATCCTTCAGCAACTCAAGCCACTTGTGCTGCCTCAAACTAAGATCCCTCAGCTTGAACAAGTGCTGCCAGCTGTGGTGGTCTGTATAAACCTCACAAGACACCCCATACAAATAATGCATCCAAATCTTAAGAGCATGAACAATCACCGCCAACTCCAAATCGTGCAAAGGGTAATTCTTCTCATGAACCTTCAGCTGGCATGAAGCATAAGCAATAACTCTCCCTTCCTGCATCAACACACATCCCAAACCAACGCGTGAAGCTTCGCAATACACCGTATATATCCCAGAACTGCAAGGTAATATCAGAACTAGTGTTGAGGTCAATGTTGTCTTGAGCTTCTAAAAGCTCGCCTCACACTCGTCGAACCATCGAAACGGGGCATTCTTTTGAGTCAATCTAGTCAATGGATCTGCAATAGAACAGAACCCCTCCACAAATCGGCAATAATAACCTGCTAGGCCCAAAACGCTCATAATCTCTGTAGTTGAAGTAGGACGCGGCCAACTCTGAACTGCCTCAATATTCTTAGGATCAACCTTGATACCTGCTCCGGATTCCACTTGTCCCAAGAACACCACTGTGTCCAACCAGAACTCACACTTGCAGAACATAGCATATAGCTTCTGTCCTCGCAAAGTCTGGAGCACAACTCTCAAATGCTGCTCGTGCTCTCCCAGGGTACGTGAGTAAATCAGAATGTCATCAATGAAGACAATGACAAAAGAATCAATATACGGCCCATCAAGTCCCTAAATGCCACCGGGGCATTAGTCAAGCCAAATGACATCACCAGGAACTCATAGTGGCCATATCTCATACGGAAAGCAGTATTCGGAACATCCGAGTCCCGAATCTTCAGCTGATGATAACCCGATCTTAGATCAATCTTAGAAAACACACGAGCACCCTGCAACTGGTCAAACAAATCATCGATGCGCGACAAAGGATACTTGTTCTTAATAGTGACCTTGTTCAACTGGCAGTAATCAATACACATCCGCATAGACCCATCATTCTTCTTCACAAACAGAACTTGAGCACCCCACGACGATACACTCGGTCTGATAAACCCCTTAGCCAACAACTCCTCGAGCTCCTCCTTCAACTCCTTCAACTCATTCGGAGCCATACGGCACGGGGGAATGGAAAAAGGTTGAGTGCGTGGAGCTACTTCAATACAGAAATAAATATCACGATTCGGGGGCATGCCCGGGAGGTCTGAAGGAAATACATCGGCAAACTCTCGAACCACTAGCACTGAGTTAATCACCGGATACTCGGCGGTGGTGTCCCGCGCATAAGCAAGATACGATAGACAACCCTTCTCGGCCATATGTCGAGCCTTCAGGAAGGAATAACCCGACTGGCTGCACTAACTGAGGAACCTCTCCACTCCTGCCTAGGCAACTCGGGCATGGATAAGGTAACTGTCTTGGCATGGAAATCTAGCACGACATGGTAATGAGATAACCAATCCATGCCTAAAATAACCTCGAAATCAACCATGTCCAGCAACAGAAGGTCCGTTCTGGTCTCGAACCCACAAAAGGTGATCACACAGGATCGATAAATCTGGTCTACCACCACAGAATCTCCCACAGTGTGGACACATAAATAGGAGTACCCAAGTACTCACGAGGAACATCCAGGAAATGAGCAAATAAGGCTGAAACATATGAATAGGTGGTTCCTGGATCAAATAACAATGATGCCTCTCTACCACGTACTGAAATAATACATGTAATCATGGAATCTGAGGTCATTACATCTGATCTTGCCGGAATAACATAGAATCTAGCTGGAGCACCAGATGATTGACCTCCGCTGGAATGAATAGGGGCTGCCTGAACTCCCTCTGTCTGTCCTCCACCTTTAGGACGACCCCTGCTGGCCTGTCCTCTACCTCTGGGTGGCCGGACAGCTGGTGCTGGACCCATAGGCTGATAACCCTGATGTACTGCTTTGCCCCGAAGCCTGGGACAAAACCTCTTCATATGACTTGGATCCCCACACTCATAACAACCTCCAGGTATCATAGTCTGTTTCCCTGAAGAAGAAACCTGAATGGGTGGAGAGCGATGTGTACTCTCTGGCATAGCACTGAAGTAGGGACCGGAGGATCCCTGATGACTAGAATAACCACCGGAGGAACAGTGAATAGCTGGAGGGCGGTAGGAACGCTTTGGCATGGCACTGAAATGAGGCCTCGCTGGGACACCTCGAGGAGGTGGTGGGGGTGCTGAATATGGGGGCCTGCTGGGCTGACCCTTACCAAACTAACCTCTGCCCCTAACTGGGGCACTTCTAAAATCTCCAGAAAATCTGGCCCTCTTATCTTGTTGCCCCTGCTCCCTACTCCTTGACCGATAACCCTCGATCCTGCGAGCAATCTCCACCACAAGCTGATAAGGAGTCCCCATATCCACCTCTCGAGACATGTTGGCCCTAATACCTGGATGCAACCCCGCTACAAATCCCTGCACTCTCTCGGCATCAGTGGGTAGTATCATGAGTGCATGGCGAGACAACTCTGAAAATCTAGCCTCATAATTTGTCACTGACATTTGTCCCTGCTCCAGCTACTCAAACTGATACCGCAACTCTTCCTTCTTAGAGGGTGGGATATATCTGTCGAGGAATAGCTGAGTGAACTACCCCCAAGTGATAGGAGGAGAATCTACCGGCCTGCTGTGGATATAAGACTGCCACCATCTGCGAGCTCTGCCCTCCAACTGAAAGGTAGTGAAGTCCACTCAATGGGACTCTAGTATCCTCATGTTGTGCAGTCTGTCCCTACACCTGTCAATGAAATCCTAGGCATCCTCTCCTCGCTCTCCCCCAAAGACAGGAGGGTGTAATCGAGTCCATCTATCCAATAACTTCTGCGGATCGTCGTCCGCAGCTGGTCTGGGCTCAGGTGCTACTGCTATAGACTAGGCCCTACCCACCGGCAGTGTACCCATGGTATGATGTACTGATGCTGCCTGACCTGCGGCCTGGGTTAGGGGTTTAGGCTCCCTCTCCCGCTTGAGATGTGGCAGCATCCGCTGGAAATAAAACATCCTGGGACATAGTGTCCATAAACCGCGTCATACGGCCCATGACCTCCTGGAAGCCTGGCGCCGACATAAAGTCCACTGGAGCAGGATCTGCCAGGGGCACCTCGCCCTGCTCCTCTATGATGGGGTCCTCCACATGTGGTGCAACAAGAATATCTCTGGGACGCCCTCGTCCCCTACCTCGAGTCAGTGCCCTCCCCTAGTGGTGCAACAAGAATAGCTCTGGGACGCCCTCATCCCCTACCTCGGGTCGGTGCCCTCCCCCAGCCTCTACCACGGCCTCGAACGGCGGGGTTAGCGGCATCTTCCGGGTTCAATAATGTCAGCTGCGTGCGTCCTCACCATCTGTGAGAGAATAGAAGAGTGAGATTTAATACACCATTGACTACACGATAGAATATTAATAAAGAGACGAGTACCGACCCCATAGCCTCCTAAAGATAAATACAGATGTCTCTGTAATGATCCGTAAGACTCTACTGGGTCTGCCCATGTTGGCACGACCCAAAATCCTAACTTAGGTCGTGATGGCGCCCAACACCAGGGTCAGGCAAGCCAACACTTAAATAACTAAGGATTTTCCCCCTATTTAATTAAACATTCCATCACGTGACATGTTTTGAAGCTTAGAGCATTAAATGAAAAGGGTAATTAGCCAATTTGAACAAAAACAGTCATAAAAGGCATGGGTTTATATATACAGACCCGTAAACCATAAGATCTACCACGTGTGTGCCAAGAACTAGTGTCGCAAGTCGTACGGGCATACTAACAGAATATACAAAAGATATAATAGAATTGTCCCACTGTCTGAAAGTAATAGACGGGAAATAACAAAAGAAGACTCCATAGTGTTGTCGAGGATCGACAGGAGAAGCAGCTGAACATGAAGTAAGGTCCAACTATAATTAGAACCTGTACAATTACGTACAGAAGCGTATCATGAGTACATAAATAAAAAAAGTACCCAGTGAGTATCAAGTCTAATCTCGAAGAAGTAGGGACGAGAGGTCGACTTGACACTTACTAGGGTCCAACAATATAATTTAACAGGATATGATTAAAACAATAGGCATACGAGGATGATAAAGCAGTAAACACTAAAGATAACTGCAATTCAAATAAATACTTGAAGTAACTAAACAATTACCACTTCATTTCCCCTCGTAATATCGGTCAATTCAATATCCATGAAATTATTAACAATTTAGCATGCGCATACGGGATAAGGACAACCGGCATGAGCCATCATAATAACCATATATGTGCGCTACCGAGGTTCTAACGGCGACCATAAATGTATCTTTCAATCCACCGTGGCGTACGACTCGCTCCCATGAGAGTGGGGGAAATTAACACTCCGCTTGTTGAATGTAAATTGTGAAGCGGTCACATGCACGCACAATATCTTCTTAATTTACTTTCCAGAGGGCATTCCCTTAATTTACCAAATTCCATGATCTCAGGGAAACAAGCTGCATATAACATGAATTCGTAAAGCACATAATTCATTTCGAGGAAAAACACAAGGCATGATGTGGACCTAACTACCCGGACATCAAAATAATAGTCGCTAGGTACGGACTCTCGTCACCTTGTACGTACGTAGCCCCCGCAAACATTAACACATAGTCATTTAATTAACCTATGGGGACAATTCCCTCTTACAAGTTTAGAAAGTACACTCACCTCGTGTCGAATCTACTCTTCGGGTCAAGAATGCGCCCAAAACTCCAAACTCGTCTCCCAAGGACTCGAAACTAGTCAAGTGTTACACAAATACATCAATTTATACTGAAAAGTATGGAATTCTCCTATTTACTTAGTTATTTCATCTTACTTTGAAGAATCCCAAAATACACCCCTGGGCCCACATGCTCGTATTTCGAAAATATTCGAAGCAAACACTTACCCATAACCTAAGGATCATTAATATATAGTTTCTGTATGATTCCATGGCCAATTCCTTGATAATTCTCCCATTTTTTATAAAACCTAGGTTTTTACTCTAACCCATGATTTTCCACTAATTAGTGTGTTAATCTACCTAAAAATCCAAGTAATAAACTTAATGTATCACCCCAAGTGAATAAGGGACAGTGCAGCTGCCCCTTGTGTGTGATCACAGCTGGGGCAGTGCAATCGCAGAAGTCAGCTAGAAGGGCCCCCTGAAGGCCTACAGTGCGGTCGCGGAAGGGGTCGTGTGATCGCGGAGGCAAGATGGGCTAGGCCTTTGCGATCGCGGGGGAGTGGGGTGCGAACACGGAGAAAAAGCACTAGGCCAGGCCACAGCTTACCCTGTGCGAACGCAGACAAGACCTTGCGATCGCACAGGGAATTTTCCTACTCCTGCCAACTACCAGCTCCTTCTATGCGATCGCATGAGTGCACCTGCGATCGCACAGAAGGAAACCATACAGTAACAATCTAGTGTTATGAAATTAGCTCCGAGGGGTCCGAAACTTACCCGAGCTCCTCGGGACCCCGTCCAAAGGCACTGGCAAGTCTGTATTCATGGTACGGACTCGCTCAAATTTTCGTAACGTGAAACAACAACAGAACTAAGATTCCGACCCCAAAACAAAATTGAATCAAATTTTGAACTTCAAGTTCTAGAATTCGCTTTCAATGCGCTGAATTTTGCGTGTAATTCATAAATAACATAACGGAACTATTCTCGTGTCACGCCTCGAACCTAGGGAGGCATGGCTGGCACCCGGTGCCAAGCTGGCCCAAGCGAACCACTCTGTAACTCATAATCATTCAATCAAAACTATAACATACATAGGTCGAGTTGGCTGAACTCATTCCTTTTGTAACTATCATGGCCAACATGGCCACAATTAATAATGTAGAACTGTAAGCGGGCAAAACTATATAAATAAACTATCATTCTTAAGACAAGAATACATATGGGCCGGCAAGGCCTCTGACATATTGTACAAAATGAACCTTTGTCTACAAAGCCTCTAAGATTATTTGGCATCAAATGGGACAGGGTACCGGCCTACCCATAAGTCTGTAACAAAACTCTAACACGATGACTCGCAAACTTGGCTGCACTCCGAATGAGGTGGAGTCTTACCGATCCTTCAC